>VZRH01006612.1:158036-236059 GCA_013397555.1 Urocynchramus pylzowi
GCGCTTGGCCACCCCTGCGCTCCTTGGAATGTCTTTCAAATGCAGCGCACCTGATGCATTTTGCTGTTGTTTTGGGCACCAAATCCGTCGGGTTGGGATTTGAGATGTGACTTTCATTCCCTCCGGTTTTTTCCTTTTTTTAAGTAAGCTGTCGTTCTTTGGTTTTGGTGTGTTTGCTTAAGTTAGCTCGTTTCCAGCAGTACGATCTTTTATTAAGCACGCGTGTGTGAGCTATCTATTACCTTGTATCCAGCATGCACTGCTGGGAGTTTTAGCGACAGAGCCATCGGGAAAGCCATGGATCATTACTTTTTCTAAGTTCCAGAAGCAGAAATAATTTGAAAGCACTGGATTAACTGGGTCACTGCCCGAAAACATCATAGCTTTCTGCAGGAGGCATGTGGTTAGATGTTTTCAGGACTTTGTCCTGGAATTGTAAGTTCTCTGAAACCTACTTATTTTATCTATCCGTAATGTGTTTCGCATACCGGTGGCATTGTGTTAATAATGGTAGCCCTGGAGAACCTGGCTCTCTGTGAGGGGAAGACAGAAACATGGACAAAACTGAGGCCCAGGTCCTGCAGTCTGGCCTGTGCCAGGACCAAGCTGGATGCAGGCTTAGCTGCCTTGTCTTTCTTGCGAGCTGTTGTGTGTGTACTACTGGCAGGCATCACTTAATGTAAGTGTAGTGACCAATTTAGGGGTTTTCTGAGATAAAATGTTTTTTATTTACTATGAAGTCTTTAAAGCCTTCAGTCTCTGCCATTGACACAGCTTGGCTTAAAAAATATTCTTTACCTCAGTACTCAAACTGTTTAGGTGGAGTTGAGCCCTTTTTCTGTAGCAATGGTTATATAAATTAAAATAAAATTAGAAATGTTATTCATGGAAGTTATGCAGAATTCTTAGGTTCAGACAAAGGACAGGCTCAAATGTTGTTGAGTCTGTAACTAAGGTAGGGAGAGCCATGCCTTCAGTCTCACCATCTGCAGGACTGCTACTCAGTCTGATTAAGAAAGTTTAGGAGTTGTAAGGGTTGCTGGCTTTAAGTCATTGGGAGATTAGAAGATTAGGATATATTTAATTTGGATTTGTGCTTGGAGTTTGTTTGCATCTTATCGATCAACAGTTCATAATATGATTAAGGGGTTTTTTTTATTTATAAAAGCCTTTTTTCTGTGGTATCTTTTGTAGCTCAGTATCACTAACTCCTTTTCTGTTTTCTGTTTGAACAAGACAATGGTTAACCATGTTATGGTGTTTGAGGGGTTTTTTTTTTGTTGGACATTTTTATTTGGATTTATTTAATATATATATATTTTTAAACTCTGTATAAATATACTGCTGAAAAAATCCAGGTTGGTATGCTCAAGGGCTGCAGGCCTTGTAGGATACAAAGGATGATTTGGGTCTAAAAATGGATGGTCAAAGATCCTGAAAGCAAATGGGCTGTTTTGCCAAATAAGGAAACTTGGCACATTCAGCTGTGTATTTTAAGATAGCACAAGTGTGGTGTGCTACTACTTTATTGGCAATATGTTGGCAGTGTGCCTTCCTGCAAGAAGCACTGAATCCTACTTTGTGGAACCACTCAGTAAAGTGAGGGGCAGGGAGTTGCATGGTTGTTTCCCATAATAAATTACAAAGGCTTTTCCTGCAGTAATTGAGTACTTGAGCAGCGTCAGGTGCACGTGCAAGATGAGAGATGCAATTTTTGGTTTCACAGCCACGCACTAAACAAAATATGAGTTGAAGTTACTGTGCAATTTGTAAATTATTTCCTCCCTCCTGTCTCTAGGTCCCTCAAGTGGAAGCTCTCTGTACTCTGGGAGCAGTAGCTGAATGACAAACAGAAGGGTTTTCTGTTTTGTATGTGGAATAAAGCAGAGTGTTGGGCATGGCAGCACTTCCCCTACACTGCAGTTTGCAGGGAGCTGGGCGGTAGAAGGGAATGTGTTGAGTTCTTCAGTGTTGCTGTGCTAAGAGGCAGGGCAGCCTGCAGCAGGGTCCTGCATGCCTGGGGGGGTTCCCTCACCTTGGGGGGGTCTAGAGGAAACAGCAAATGTGGGACCTTTGCAGGGCCAGGACTCTCCCATGGGTTAATCCCCTTAAGTGCTGTAATCACAAGAAGCTAGTGATGGTGGATGGTTTCCTACACCTGCATCACTGGTGTACTGAACTGAGCTTGTGGTGACATAATGTGGTGACTTGGCTTGCTGCAAAGTGACTCTGTGTAATAGTCCTGACATGTTGCATACTGTTGTTAAATAATAATTTTAAATGTTAAACACTGCCAAATGCAACTTGGATCTCTTACTTTTTGGTATGAAATGAACAGCTTCCAACAGCATGCTCAAATATAAATTACTGTGTGGAAAACAAAGAGCCAGGAGAAGATGCAGATGTTGCTGCAAGATTACAAGCTCATGCTAACTATTAGAAATAAAACAGAAAAAGGAGAAAATTTTTTTACCCCCAGGAAGATCCCATAGGAATAATTGAAATAATCAGCAGTTTAATTACTTCCTGAAATAACTATCATTCACTGTTTCTGAATTGTCATGTTTTCATTTAATTGAGAGCAAGCAACAAAGTCAATGCAGTGTTTCCCTGCTGCACAGTGATGGTACTTCAACCCCCAAAACTGAGTGGGGCAGGAGGGTGTGGGTGCCAAACCCTCCTGAGCTGAGAGCAGGGCGTTGCTGTCAGGCCCCAGGCCTGGAGGCTGTGTTGCAGCGGGCTGCTCTCCTGTCTGCAGAAGGGTAAGATGCAGAAAAGTGCCACACGTTGTTGGAATGCTGTGCTTGTTTCAGATGCAAGTGGAAGACCTATAGAGTTTAATGAAATACCTGATGTATTTTTTTTCCTCTTAACCAGTCTTATAAACTCAGATTGTTAAATATCTTTAAAACAGGATGACAAGTTAATAACTGTGTGTGGATTTATCACTTGCAATTTTTAATCTAAACAGTTGTTTTCTCAAACATAACACAGAGATTGATCTTTCTAATTGAGGATTACCTACCTTGAATCCAAAAATGTGGAGTAATGTTTAAACAGGCCTGTTGTTTCATCTAGAAAAAGAAAACTAATGCAGCCTGGTTTTAATTACAGATCTCTAAATAAAGAGTGTCTCTTGTAAATCTCCTCTATTTTCTCTGGAAAAAAAGCATCTGGAACAACTTGATGCCAACCAATGAATCATTCTTTAAATAACATTAACTTATTGTATGCTGGTGCCCTATAGTGTCTCTACAACTACCTAAAAAGAGGTTGTGGTCAGGCAGGGGTGAGCCTCTTCTCCCTGACAGCCAGTGACAGGACAAGAGGACATGGACTTAAGATATATCAGGGGAGGTTTAGGCTGGACATGAGGAGAAATTTCTTCACAGCAAGGGTGATTAAACATTGGAATGGACTGCCCAGGCTGGTGGTGGAGTCACTGTCCCTGGAGGTGTTTAAGGAAAGACTGAACGTGGCACTCAGTGCCATGGGCTAGTTGACATGGTAGTATTCGGTCATAGATTGGACTCAGTATCTCAAAGGTCTTGCCACCTGATTCCTTGTGTGATCCTGTGATCTGCAGCTAGTTGACTGCTGTAGGTAAATTTGAAACTGAGAAGGTGTTTAAAGAATGAATGGTAGCTTCTGCAAGTGCTTGTGTGCCAGGCACTGCATTGTGAGTGCATGGAAATTGAGATAAAGTTTGAAGCAGTAAGGAGGACCTATCAGAAAAGTACTCATTTGTATTTTCAAGTGTCTGGTGTGCATGTTATTCTCTGCTAGTATAATTTTCAGAAATCAAATAATTTACTAGTTTGTACAGTTGACTTGGTGTTTCTGGGTGAACAATAATGTTAAATAATTGGACAGCTCTTCAAAGCTGTTGAATTCAGATAGTGAAGGCCAGAAATTTCTTTCCTGGGATGTGTTTTTCTTTTCACTTGGTTTCGTTTTCCTTCTGCCATCCCAAATGCAATGATCTGTTTTCAGCTATTCCCACCTTCCTGTTAAATTTATGGTCTAGTCAGTGCATATGCTTTTGCGTGTGAGTAACATCACTCTTCTCGGTAATTCTGTTGTCAGTAAGGAAATTGTTCACTCGAGTGGGATTACCTGTGTGCATAAATATGTGTAGGGCTGTGGCCTTCAATTGTGAGGTTTTTGAGTTGGGAAGTCAATCTGTTTTATTTGTCTGTAAAGTGTCCCATATGCTTGAGACACCATGTACAGAACATGAATCTGGAGTAAACGATGCTGATGATCTTTGTTTCTGAAGATCTGCTAATTAAGCAGCAATGGAAAGGAGCAAAACATTAAAACATCTTTTGGTTTGTAGGATTGACCAATTTCCTTTGAGCTTTCTTTAAAGAAAACATGTGCAGGCTGTGCAAAAGATGACTATGGGATGGCAGGAAATTACAACAGCAACAAGGTTAAAACAAGAACAGAAGGTCAGCAGGACAGTTCAGGCACTTGTATTAGGGAAGAGGCTGCAGAGCGTTGGGAGAACGGAGTTTATTTCATATCCTACTGGTAACCCCTGCTCTGACTTGCAGCTCTGGGGAGAGAGCATTCGTGTTCCCTCTTCGGGAGCTCTGCAGGCTGGCTGTCAGTGAAAGGCTTGAAGTCTGCTCCTTGCTAAAAAGCCTTCAGTACACATAGTAAAGTTGTCACTGTCTGGTCAGCATTTTTCTTTATCTTTATGGGTGGTCAAGAGGTATAAAACGATGCAGGCAGTTTCAGAGAAACTGTTATGTTGTGTGTAGAAAAATGTTGATATCATCATCTCTCATTTGGAGAATAGCTGCAATCAAATAGTGCCAGAAATTCCTGATGAAATGATATCTCAAAATTTTAATCGGAGGAGGTACACAATCAGGAGAGACGGGGTAAATAATGCCTTTGTGTTTGTTACCGAAGGGACTGGCATAAATAGATTCTGGCAGTCAGCAGTACAAGGAGTTAACAAAGGTGTGTTTTGCAGTTCTGGACAACACATAACGTGTTTTATCTCAAAAAGCCCTATGGAATGGAAGTTCCCAGAAGACATAGTATGTTTTGGTACTGTAATTTACCAGTGAAATTGGGTGTGTAGTTTTCACCATCAACCCAAAATCTCCGGTTCTTTTTTTGCTTGTTTTATTAGAACTAATTTTTCATTTTATGCTGATAAATTTACTGTCATTAATTGCAAGTATAGTAACTTTTGCTGGTAATTAAAACTACTTTGTCTAGGCTGGTACATCTGAACTGAACCCGCAGCAGACTTGCAGATGGTTCTGGAGTGTGTCGTGTCCTGCAGTCTCACTAAAGACCTGAGCTTTCTGATCTTACATCATTAAAAAAAGAAACCTAAAATTAATCATTGTTCAGGCATTTAGGTGATAATATTTCTTGAAATTCACTACAGCCATAAGCTTTATCACCGTGAAATCTCGGGGAAGGACATTCTGTTCCCCTGTCAGCAGATTTGGGATCATCTCTTGAAACTGCCGACACCAGTCTTGGCACAGGCTGCAGAATTTCACATATTGTAACCCAGATGAATTACCCTGTACTTGCGCTTTGTTACAACGTGCAAACAGAACTGAGTCACTCAGGAAGAGAGATTTACCACGGCCAGGTTTTTCCACATCCTTGCACGAAGCGCTCCGACCTCGCCCGGAGCGCTGTTAGGGCGCGCGGTGTGTGCCAAGGTGCCACTGCTCGCTGGCCACCGCTGCTGGCCGGCCGAAGGCGGCCTGCCCGGCCCGGCTGGCGTGTGCCGGGTGCGTGGCCATCGCGGCCAGGAGGACGGCGTGCCCGGCGTGCCTGAGCGGGCAGGCGACCCGGAGCCGAGAGCTCGCGTCCTGGCTGTCCACGGAGAAGGCAGCCGCGTGCCTGCCTTTTGCAGAGCTGCATCCAAGGTGTTCGGGAAACGTCAGGATTGCTCTGAGGAATACTGTTAGCTGTTTCTGTCCCCCAGCTCCTCCTAATAGATTATGCAAATTATGCAAACTTTAGCACACCCTGTTGGAATGCACGTTCTCAGGCTCTTTTCCTCCTTTGGCCTGTGGATTTTACTGTAGTGTGGTTATGATTCTGATTTTGGGGTGACTGAGCATGGGTAAGAAAGTCCACAAATCTTTGGAGCACGTGCATTAATAAAAACTTTTCTCTTCACAGGTTTTGCTGTGGTATATTTTGTCATTATGAGATGTCGTCTACCAGTGCTTCATTTGTGCAAATTAAATTTGATGACTTGCAGTTTTTTGAGAACTGCGGTGGAGGGAGTTTTGGGAGTGTCTACCGAGCCCGATGGATTTCTCAGGACAAGGAGGTGGCAGTAAAGAAGCTGCTCAAAATAGAAAAAGAGGTAAAACTTTACTTTTCATTCACTTTGTCTGCTGTGGTAACAACAGAAATTATTTTCTAGTGTTTTCTATCCTCTAGGTAATGCAGGAAAACTACCTTGGGATTTTTGTTTAATTACAAAACTCCGTAAGCGATGATGTTACCGTAAGGACGTAATGAGCAGTCCAAGCCGAGGGGGCTGATTCAAAGCACTGTTGTTTAGCCCTTCACTGTTGTTGCCCACTTTTCTTGTTTTGCAATTCTCTACCTGGCCCTGAGGAGAGCTTGCTGCACCTGTGGAGCTACTAATTTCCCTTGATACCACCAGCATGTTGCTAGATAGGAAGAGGTAGTGTCCCTGTCATTACCTGATTCCATTTTGTCCTCTTGACATCTGCTCTGTGGTTCACATCTCGATGTTCACTACAGGCTTACAGTTGTCTCTTCCCTGCCTGATGAAGATTTTGATCTAGAGCTCCACTAGCCCCTAGTTAGTCATAGCCACATAGTCATAGCTTGGTTTTGCAATGAGATAGTTTTAACCCTAACTGTTCTGACAGTCACCTTCCCTTGGGGCGTCTTGTGACCTGGAAAGGCGGATGGGTCCTTGGCAATTCTGGGGGAAAAGGCAGACTTAGCTAAGTGCACCTTTACCAGCTAAGGTTGGTTTGTTGTTTGGTTTTTTTCCAAAGCTTTTTAAATTTGCCTAAAAGTCCTTTTGACCCCTCAGCTTTTTACAGTTTCAGCAGAGATGTGGTGTATGTGGTCCTCACAGTGCTCCAGTCTGCCTGCTGGTCAGCACCACCGATGGAACAGTGAGCACAGCCCAGTGTAGTGATGGACAGCAGAGTTACTGGACTGTTGTTCCAGCATGACTATATGTAACTTGTATACAATCTCCTCAGACTGTTGTAGGAAGACAGTTACAGGCTGGAGGACAGCAGAGCAGTGCTAGGCATAATAGACTTAGTAAATAATCAGACACCAAAGTTCATCCACTGCAGCAATAGCCGAGCTGCCATGATTGTGTCATGCTTAGTGATGTAATAAGCATGTTTGATCATGATTAAGCATGTTGCTGTCTAAAAGAATGTAAAAGGATCTCAAGATTTTTCTAGGACAATGGAAGAGTTATACATTCTGTCCAATGTCAGTTTGTGCTGTTCTCTTTATTTCTATTATTTGTTAATATCAAAAGATACATGAGAAGTAAAATTTGTGCTCCTTAAAAATAACCAATATTACTATGTCTTGTGATGGCATAAAACTTAGTGGAACGGGAAAGGATGGAGGAAGGAAAATCCTGTGTATTACTTAACAAAGTTGGACCATTCAACAAAAATACATTTTTTTAAGACACTGCAACACAAAGTTCAGCTTGGAGTAGCAAGGAACACGGGTTGTACAGTAGGAAAAGGAAACCATATGCCAGAAAGAGCCCATTATAATGTAAGGATTTATTTAGGGATTAATGAAGACTTGCAGCTCAGTAAGAGCTCATATCATGGTGCAGTTAGGCAAATCAGGTTAATTGTTTGGCATATGCAAATCAGGATCAAGTAATTTGTAACAACCAGGTGTGCTTTATCTTGGTGTGTAGCACTGGGAATATTGTTGTTAGGCATATGTGTTCTGTTCTGTTTAAAAGAGTGTCAGTGAACTGTAAGAACAGCCCAAGGGAATCTGCAAAACATCGAGTGGAAAGTTAGTGAGAGTGGGAGTGTCAAGAGGGGGTGATGAATATCATCCATCAGGATGAGTTGACAGAAGAGAAGCAAATGCCTTCCATCACAAATTTGTTTATTTGGTATGGGCACTTTCTCTTGAAAGTTTTCTGGAAAGGCAGTGGAGAGGCAAGTGGTGATGCCTTAAATAAGTCTGACAAGCTTTGGCGGAACTTTTCTGTCAACAACCTTAGAGAATTAAAAAGTAAGAGCTTATACACAAAAATTGCATTTTCATATGGAGAAAATGATGGGATGGTTTAGTGCATAAAGTTACTGCAAAAACTAGTGCTTGGAATCTGTAGCCAGAAAAATTAGAATGGAAAGAAAAGCACAAATTATCAGCAGTGAGGATGAGTAACACTTGGCACAGACTACAAATGAAAGGAGTGAAGATGGAGGATCCTTTTCATCTGTCTTCTCATTGAGATGTCTTTTTAGACAATTGTTTTTGTCAAGTTGTTGAGCTCAACACAGGAGCATTTTGCTGAAGTATAGTGGGCTGTGCTGTACCAGAGGCCAACTTGGTGGCCAAAAGGTCTTCTGACCCTAATGGTTCTCACATGTTTACATATGTAGCATCTTCATTTGTAGTGATGACAATAATGAATGTCTGTGACTTAACTGCACTGAAGTCATGGTGAATTAATGACTCTTGTGATATCAATACAAAAGTAACTTGCTGTAGCTCTTTTGTATCTGTGTTTAATAGGTACTTGGATTCATTTAGTCCAGAAAACTAATTATTCTGTGCATTTGGACAGTGCTCTCAGGCACTCTTGGGGATGGTCCTGTGTGGGGCTGAGAGTTGGATTTGATGATCTTTGTGGGTCCCTTCCAGCTTGGGATAATCTGTGATTCTATTCTTTCTAGTTTATTTGGAAGGAAATGTCCTTTTATCTCCATGACTGCATGTCTTGTATTTCTGTAAACTGCTGCCAATAATCCATAACAACTGATTAGAGGGAAAACATAGGAGAGTTGTGAAAAACTTGCTCAGAGGCATTTCATGCTAGCCAAGTCCAAGGGAGCAAGCCAAGTCAATAGAGCTATGGTGTCATTCTGCAAATATGTTGTATCTATGTGTCATTTTGTTAAACAAGCCAATCACAACCAGCAAAGACCGTGAAGGTTTTATATTAGCCAAGGGGCTAACAAGTTCTAACATGTGAAACAAAGCAATTTTTGTTCCAGCATAGCATACTAGAATATGTGCTTAGAAAAACTTACAAATACTTGGAAGAGTGTTCCTTAGACAGATTGCTTTGAAACTCTGAAATCTGAGAAATACCTCTGCAAGGCATTAACTTTTTTTAGACAGGCAGTAAAATGCAACTTTATGGGAAGAGATGTGTGTATATGTGAAAAAATACACCTAAATAGGTCTGCTAGGAAAAATATATATATGCTACAAGGTCTTGATTAGAATATCAGATGTGAAACTATACAGGAATTGTGCTGATTAAGTAAAATATAGGAATGTGGCCTGAGTGATTAAATAGCAGCAAAACAAAAATTAAGTTGCCCTTTTACTATCTAGTACAACCACTATAGTGGTTTTAGGTTTAAAGTAGGAAACAGGAGTTCCTAGTTAATTGTTTTATAGAAAATTAAGCTGTCAGCATGATGTTTATGATGCATGTGGCAGAGTAGAAATGTTTCCTGTAGCAGGATCATTCCTTTTGCCCTGTGTGATAATTGTGTCCACTCATTGAAGAAAATTTCCCATCTACTACTCTGGAAGTTATTTGGTATTTTTGTGAGGGATTTATATGAATTATTAGATAAACCTGTAATTTGGCTCCCACTGAAATGAATGGGAGAGACTAGGGCCAGGGGCCTTATTCTGCAAATTGCTAGCAGTTCTTTTGATTCCATTATCTCGAGCAGATAACTGCTGGAGTGAAGTGTTACAAATGTTGTTTTATGCCTTGCCACGATCACTTTTTACTGAACAGCACTCACCTCCTTTGATTGCCCATCTCTGGAGTTTACCTGTTATTTGTCATTGCTTTTGAGGGCTGTGCTTTTGGTGGCAGTTTGTTGGCAGCTGGTGTGTGGAGTGTGGTTCTTCACCAAAAGGTTTATTACTGCTGGAATTTCACCTGAAATTTGAATTTAATTTTAATACAAATCTTGAAAGTACTTTGATCTTTGAAAGTACTCCATGATCCATAAGTTGTCTCCATGCTATTGATGGGCAGCAGTATTGCTTCAGCCATTACAACCAGGGTACTTGGGTACAAGATTACTTGATTTCATGCAGTACATATGTTCCTTGACTCCTTCAAAATGCTGGCAGTGGTCTGTGCAAACTGGGGAGAGTGGTGGAAAAAAAACTCAGTAAAATGTAATTGTAATCTTACTGGGAAACACTTAAATATTTCTGGTGAACTAACAGAACTAACTTGTGGATAGAAGAAGTTAAATTGAGCAGCATTAATTATGCATGCTTTGTTCAGTCGTGTCTGTAGTGCATTCGAGTTTTATGAGACTCAAAAATAAAGACATGCTTTCTCTGTTTTTGATGCTGTATTGCCTGGAGTCTGACTACCATGGAAGCTAATTTTATATTGTCAAGGTTTCTTGTATATAATATGTGTGTTGTAAGCTTTAGGGGATATTTTAATGCTTCATAAAAATTTTCATATAGCATATAATGCAGCTTGTTCACTTCTTTGATTTTTATGATCCACTTCTGGAAAAGACTGTCCAGAAGGCATAGATTGGGCTTGTACCTTCTGAAGGGGATGAGTTAAGTATAATCACATGCATGTCACTGGACTTACCTCATTCACGTTTGTAGTGCTAAAAGAGAGCATGTGATAATTTTTATGTGGGTCATGAGAATAAGGACTGGCAATGATTTGCAACAGTAACAAGAGAAAAACAACAGAGTAAAAGCAAAACAAGCTGAAATTGATACTTTAGCCCTGACAGGACTAAAAATAGTAGATGTTCTTTTTCTTAGTAGTTTGTAGCTGGTATGGATGCTCTGGTGCCAGACTAGAATGACTCTCCACACTGGGTCCTGGCTGTAATAATGAAGGGCAACTTCGGTGCTCTATTAATATTTTATTAGCTTTTTCTAGGAGCTTCCACTCCCTTACCTCTCTCTGGTCTGAGTCAGCAAAGTATTAAGAGTGATGAGCACTGAGAGAGGACTTAGAGTGTGTGCTGTATGAAGTTATGCAAGGTGTAGGAATCAAATATATGAACTTTCCAGGGATATCTGCACCTATATTGAAAAATTACAAAGTTCACAGTAAGTTCACAGTTCTCATGGGAACCCATCCAGCCCCATATTCATTCAAAGAAAAACAGAATCACAGAATCAGCTAGATTGGATGAGACCTTTTGAATCATTAAGTCCGGCCTGTGACCTAACACCACCTTGTCAATGAGGCCATGGCATTGCTGCCACATCTGGTCTTTCCTGAAATACCTCCAAAGGTGGTGACTCCACCACCTCCATGGGCAGCCCATTACAGTGCTCAGTCACCCTTTCTGTGAAAAACTTCTTCCTGATGTCCAGCTTAAACCTTCCCTGGTGCAGGTTAAGTCTCTGTCCTCTTGTCCTATTGCCAATTGCTGGGAGAACAGACTGACCCTCACCTGGCTATAACCTCTTTTCAGGTTTACTGCTATGTGGTGTTAGCTGCTAAAAGGAGATAAAACTGTATTTGTTACACAGAGGAGTGTCTTAAAATATCTTAGTTTCTGTTTTACAGGGTGGTTATTTTGCAAGGTTTTCTGTTTGGGTTTTTTTTAATATATTTTGGTAAAGGAATTGGCTTAGAACACTCCTCTTAGTGCTGACTAGGGTATTCTCAAAAGGTATCAAGAGGATACTTAGAACTCTTTATAGACTGGAAGTTGTCAAAATTGCTTCAGATGCTCCAGCTGTTGTCTATTCTGTATCTTGTAGAATAAATCATTTTGGATAGGACAGACTTCTGTAATGAATCTGACTGATTCTTTATTTGCCCTATTCTTGGTTTTCATTCAAGGGTAATTTTCTGGAGGACTTTATTTTCTAAATGAATGTTGTATTTCCAGGAATCAAGAAAGTCACTACATGAGATTTTCTTAGTGGATGCTTTGGATAAGACTGTGTTGTGTCATGGCATATGTGTTGCAACCAAAATATTATCCAAGCCCCATATTTGGGAGACACCAGTATAATGAAAGATGCCAGAATGCAATTATTCTTGCCTAGAGTAGGCTTTAGTTTCATTTTGTCTGTTTTAAGAAACTTCATTCCTGCGTCTCTCCCTCCTAAAACAATCTTGGAAACACAGGAATCCAGACATAGAAAAGAATTTGTCTGTATTTTGCTACATTTTATTGTAGTGGATTTTTTTACTCATCTATTTAAACATTTTTATACCAAGGTTTTCATTAAATGAGTAACAGCTTGAGAGTTGCCTCATATAAATAGTGAGTATTTGCAGTACAAGTTGTGTGGTTTACTGGTTTTTTTGACCAACTTAATTTGAGATTCTTACACTGGCTTGTATATACACATTTTTTTGAATCAAGCCAACTTTGGGGTTAATTTGATATGGACATCAGCTTCAGTGAAACTGGTGTGTCAGGGCCCACACTGGCAATAGGTGGCTTCAAAAGTTATTTTGAATCCATTGAGACATAGTAACTGTCAGTGGTGTAAACCACTAGACTTTGTACTAAAATTGTAAAGGGACGAGTGTGCATGTCCTCTTGACTGGTGGCCAGTGTTGAACAGTTGCTACATAAACAGATTTGATTAACAGGTGAATTATTAAGCTAAGATGCACCAGGTATGTCTGTTGCTTCCTTTTGCTTGTCTTTTGAATTATCTTAAACTTTGTAAGTGAGAAGTGAAATTACCTTGCATGTGCTACTCATTAGGAATCTAGGTACAGCTTCCTTAGCTTGGTTGAGTCACAGCAAAGTACTGTGTGCTTGATCCCTGGGTTAGGAATATCTCTGTGAGGTTTGGACCCTTTTATCTCAGTTATCTTCAATTTCAGTGGTTTGTTTGTTTTTGTTGTTTTTGTTTTTTTTTCTCAGAAGGTGCAACATCTGCAAGTGAACAAGTTTTTGTGCTGGTTTCCTATAAATTATGAATAAATGATGTTTAGAATAGGGAAAAAATATCTGATTGTTTAGAAAACACTCTTTCTTATCCTCTTTGCTGTCCACAACATGCAGCCTGTTAGGATATTATTAAATATTCTTTACTTTTGTAATTAGTTTAATTCCATGGCATATTGTCTTAAAATTTTTTCTGTCAATTGCAAGTTTTGGTTTGACAGTGGTCTGCTCACATTTCCAGTAGATACTTAGTTGCAATTAAGAACATTTGTCCTAGGGTGATTTATTTTGTTTGTTTATTTCTTTATTTTAAGATTTTTTTGCCTGTTTTTTTTAAATTTTATTTTTCCTTTTTCTCTAGATATGTTTCTTCTGTTTCAGTCTTCTTTTTGCATGCACTCAGTTGTTACTTATAATTTGGAGGAGAGGTTGTGTTGCTTATTTTTTCATGCCAGCAACCCTTGACATCAAATGGCAGCTCTTTTGTTTCCCCTCCCACGACATTTTCTGACCCTGAGCTTCTGTTGAAGTGATTAACTGCAAAATGGTATTTTTGGATATTTAAACTGTCCTGAAGCTTTGCTGTGGAAATCTCATGGATACAGAAGAAATCCTTTTTTCTTAAAGTGCTGTTTTAGGCTGTTGCAGGCTCAAGCAATTGAGGATTGGTTCAAGTTAGACTTATGTAGACATTTATTTAACTATATGGTTTTCTTAAAACAATGTTACAAGTAGAAAATCACTATGACAGCTGAGTGGTAACTTGAGAGATGATAAGTGATTGCATGTTTGAGTCTTATGTGCTTTGAGGGATAGCTGACAATTTAAATGTCTGTGACCCACATGGAAATTTGTTGGTGTTGCAATTCCTGGGGATGCTGATTAAATAACTTGCACTGACTGCAGCATAGGGAGTGACAAACTGTTTCTGATGATCCCAGAGTAGCTCTTGAGGTGAGTGGAAGTATTTGAATCTGACACAGTTTCTAGGTTGTTGCAGGCCTGTGTGATGGGTCAGATGAAGTCAGAGACCTGTGCTGGAGTTGATGTGATCTGAGTCTGGGACCATTCATCTCCTGGAGGCCATTTTCCACAGGAGTATTCAAAGCTGAGCATGGGGGCTGCAGTCTCTGGCTGGGTCCCCAAACTACCCGCCACACCCATGGTGGCAATAGAGTTTTGAACTCTGTGTTTTGTGCTTTTAAGAGGGCAATAAAATGCTCTATAGAACTAGATAGGCCTTACTTTACTTCCTTTTTTTTTTGTTTTGTTTTGTTTTTTAGTTCTTAATTTTAAACTGGCTGCACGTGAGTTGTGTAAGGGTCTGGAGCACAAGATTTCACTGAAAACAGAGTTGAAGAAAAGAGAAAATGTATCCTAACTTGGATGCAAGCATCAAAATCAGTCTTTTTAATTGTAATGATACAACTAAGACTGTAAAAGTTATTTCATATTTACCTATTTCCACTTACTAAGGTGCTAATAGAGAAAGTTTCCTTTTTAAGAGGACAATATAAATAGTCACAGGGAAACATTCAGATGTGTTTATGTTAGCTGGAGGCTGCAGAGGAGCCCAGAGAACAGCTTCAACATTAACTCTTTCTCTTATACTCAGTTAATTGTACTCACACACCAGGGAGATGAGTCCAGCAAGGTCAAACACAGAGCTTCGCTTCTGATCCAACTGCCTCTGAATTGCCCTGTTTCTCTTTTTAAATGTTTCATCTGTTGCAGTTCAGCCACTGGGGAAGAATCCTAGTTGCAAATACATGTTTGTTTATTAGACTGATGTTTAGAGAATCTGCATGCTGCATAATTTCTATTTAAGAAAGTCAGCTCCACAGGGAAACTGGATGTCTTGCACACAGGAGGGGCCCCCTATTGATGTACCTCCTTGGCAAAATAGGGCCTGGCCCTTGGATGTCATTGAAAGGGAACAGTGCCATACACCTACCCACTTATCTTTTGCCTCTGGTTGCTTTTTTTTTTCCTCCAAAGCTCCTGAAAATTGAGGTTCCTAGTGGCTAAATGGTGGAGGCAAGGGAGAAAAAAAATGTGTTGTGATCTATACGACTGACCAAATAGCTGTGGGTTTTTTGTATTGGGCACCTGATTTACCAGTAGCCACATCAAAAATAGGCATGGCTTGTAAAATCCCTTGAGCTGTTATAGGAGAAGTGAGGAAGCTCTTGATAGATGCCAGAAGATGAGATGCAGTTGCTTGTACCGAGTTGCTCATGGAAGGTGAGATAACCAAAAGACAGGCACGTAGGCTGGGCGGGTGGCAGCCTTTCAGTGAAAGCTGAGGCACTCTGCAGATTATTATCTGGCAGAGGTAGAATAGGAGAGATGAGTAGGTTGTTTTGGAAACTTGTTAAAATCAACTAGTTGTTGCACCCTCGAGCAAATGAGTGACATTTACTGAGAGGTTATCTTTTCCTCTTGAAAGAATCGCACAGCTGAGAAAGTGTCATACATACCTTATGCAAAATTAGAGGGGAGGGAAGGTGCAGAAATCCCTTCTTGTCTAATCTTGTAACAACTTTACTTTTAGTAGTGTTAGATGCATTTGAGGCAAACCTTTGAAATATGAAGGCTTATAAGTAGCGATTGGTGGGTTTCCATTTTTTGTAAACTGTGTACTTTTAATCTCCTAAACCAAGGAAAAGGCTTTTTGACTTCTCTGTGATATGTCTCTGTATGCTGAGGGTGCTGTGTTGTGACGTAAATATGGAGCAACAGATGGCTACAATTTGGAGCTGTTGAATTCCTCTTTCTTTTGGATGTTGCCTTGCTATTCCTCCTATAAGAGTTTGTGAGAGTCCTAAAGGCAAATGCAAGGTCCAGACCCCACTCCAAAGGACCATACATTTTGGAGTTCTGTCCTTAACTTTTGGGTTCTTGGTTGTTTTTGTATTTGTACCAAAGTCTTTATTGCAAAGTCATCTCTCCAAGCCCGTTTCTCATCTGTCCTGTGCAGAAGTTGGCAGTAATGTGGTTTCTGGCACTGTGTTCTGCGTGGTTTACTCTGTTCCCATTGCAGACCGATTCCCTGTAAGTGCTATAATTCTGGAAGGAGTCCTGCAATTTTTCACTGACTGGAAATAAAGCTCAGTCCTCCTAGGATCAACAAGCGTTCTGTTTTTACTTTATAAATTTGAAACCTGTAGTAAGAAATCTCCTGCCTTCTCACTAGTATGATTCTGTGGTGTACTGTGAGAAGCAGGACATTCACTGCCTGTTACAGCTGTTAGTGAGATGAATGTGAAATAACAGCACTAACAGGGTGCCTGACTCAAGAAATTCAGGGCGAGTGACACTTGATTCTGTAGCAACATTGGCATCAGCTGTTAGCTCTGGTGACATGGTCATTGCCTTGAAACTGTGACCCGAGTTCCCTTTTTGAGAAACTAAGAACCTGCAAACCCACTTCAAAGACCAGGACAGCTGCTTTGTTTGTCTTTTAAAAATCTGTGTTTCTGCCTTTTTGCTTGGTCAATGTTTAGAACCATTTGAAGAGTAAATGTGACATGGGGATTGAGATCCTGCAGCTAGAGCTCCTTTATAATTACATATTCAACCACAGCCGCACAAAGGAAAATGAGAGTCCCTTTTCCTTTATGTACCATATTTCAGCTTTCCCTTAGGTTTAAATTGGCATTTTGGGCTATACTTGCTTGAGCCACTGAAGAGCTTATCAGAAAAGGAAGGAAACAGGGGGAGGGAAAGAAAGATAGATTTCCAAATGACAAGCGTTTGAATAGTCAGAGTTCAATCCCTAAAACAAAAAGTGGAATCTTTTTTTTTTTCTAAATAATGTGCTTTACAGTCTCACCTCTCATCTTGAGAAACATAAAAGAGCAAGTAAAAGAGATGACCCAAATCACAGAGTCCTTTGAAAGGAGAAATTCGCTGTTTTGAACACTTACAATCAAAGGAAGTGGTTTCCCTAATTACATGAACTATGTGAAAGCTCTCAGAATAGCTCTTCCACCCCAGGATTCCTTGCACTTTAGAAGTTTGCATAAAAGCTCACATGGAGAATCAGATGCAAAGTGTTTGATTCAAATTTTATTAGGCAGAAGTGAGCATACATTCCTGTCTCTGGGTTTGACAGCTGCTTGGGTTTGGACCACAAGCCTGGGTTTGATGGATTTCAGTCCTATACTTAAATCTTTCACTCTTCAGGTTCTCTGGTGAGACACCCCTATCGAGAAAAGTAGAATTGAAAAACTGGAGAAAGGATAGAGGGATTTCTTTGTGAGCTTTCGGTTGAGGATTCTTCACCCTGATTAGGCTGTTCATTGTTGCAAAAGCCCTTCCATGTACACAGCTTTTATGAGGAATTTTGCTTCCTCCCATTTTAAAGAAACTGTGTATCGTAAAAATATACATTTGGAAGAATTGCAATCTGAATTCTACAACTTTATTATTATTCTAGCACCGCCATTTACTTCATTCCGTCAAAATTCTGAATTCAGTAGAGACTTTGAACAAAAAAGCAATATTTTCAAAAGACTATTACACCTTGTGGTTTCTTTTTGTACATACACAATAATAAGGTATGTTAGTCTAAACTAAACAGTGAGGATACATGAAAAGATGCAGGACACTTCTAAAGGCTTAAGATCTCTGGTGCTGTCCCTGAGAATACAATATGGACTAATTAATGGTTTAAATATTTAAAAATAATACTTGCAAGATTTGCAGTGATATGCAAGACCATCACACTTGCTCTGCACAATAGTGACCTCAAAATTGTCTCATTCTCTCCTCAGAGCTAACTACAGTAATTATATCCAGATTTGGTAAAGACAGAGATAATTGATAAAACTGAGCTTGAGGAGAGATCTAAAAACTCTTCAAAGTGCAACAATTCAAACTCAAGAAGGAAAAAAGGCAGGAGGATTATAACAGCCTTCTGCATGTATGGAATTGGCCAGACCCTCTTTATAGTCTGTATATATATGTAACACTGTATGCCAATTGCGAGATACTGCTAATTCTTCTTGAAGAGAAGGGGGAATGTTTCTCTAGGTCCTTTTTCTCCTGCCAACACTGGTGGGTTTTTTTTCTCCCTCTCTTCCCAGGCAGAAGGAAGGACTTTACCTGGAATAAGGGAATTGTCTCCTAGAAGTAAACACCCTCAGGGGGCCAGTGGTGTTGCAAGTAAAGTGCACAGCACAGAAGCAGCATATGTAGAAAGGGAAGGGAAATGTGGCATAGCCATGTAGCTGTGACAGGGTGGAAAAGTTCTTGCTGTGTCTTCTAGAGAGTTGTGTCTCAGGCAGCAAAGCTTTACTAGAGGATGATTTTGCTTGGTTGAAGGAGAATGCCTAAAGTCATTCCAGCCTTGCTTGACCTGAAGGTGGCATGGAAAACTACATCTGCTTGTGTCTGATTCTTGACAAGAGTCAGTATCTTAGGCAAGGGTTTGGGTATGTCTGGTACTGGAAAATGGGAAAATGGGAATGTGGTATATGTGGTGCTGTTATTCTTCCAAATAACCAAAGGACCCGTTGCAGATTTGAATGTACTTTGTGCCACCAAAACATCATGGAGCTCCTGGGCCCTGGATCCAACTTGTGAGCTCAGGTCATTGTACTGAACTTTGCTAATCTAATCCTTGTCATGCTTGGAGCATAAATCAGTTAGTAGTTATGCAAAGACTACAGGCATTGCTGGAATAGGAAGAGATGCAAATTCTCTCTGCTGCACTCAGATTCAGATTGGAATTGTCATTAGCTGCAGCATGATGCCTTCTTTTCAGCTCTTTAGGTACAGCCCAGGAGAGAGGTTTTGTTTGACTCTGCATGTGACCCTGATCCTGAAAGTTCCTGTGGTCCCATATATATACAGTTTCTACTTCCTCTTCACTTCATTTATTGCAGGTCCTCAGCAAGCACAGTGCAAGGCAATGGAGGAAGTAGTGCAGGTCAGTGGTTTTGTAACCACAGAATAGATGATCTTCATTTTGTAACTGGCCTTTTAAATGTTATTCATTCCCCATTAAGTATATGTGATGTTCCTCTCGTATTAGTAAGTACAGACATGGGTGGTGGTTATAGTACCTCTGGACGTTCTTCCATAACTTTGGGAAAGGAACTGGCTAGAGATATTGTTGTTTTAATGAAGAAGAGCAATGAGGAAAGAGACTTCTGACTTAATTTGATATCCTGTCGTGGTACAAGACCCCTGTGAGATCTCTGCTCCTTGTGGGTCTGCAGGACTCAAAGCAACTGCCTTTGTAGGTCAGTCTGTAGTCTCACGCTTCTAGATAGGTTCTTCTGGATTTCCACTTTCTGCAGAGTTCAGAGATACTGGTATTCAAGTTATTAACTTTTTAAAAATGTATTTTGAGGCTGCCCATTTGTATTCCTATATAACAAGGATTAGAAATGAAATAGTTGTTATTGCCATATCTGTGTAAGCCGAGAGCTATAAAGACAGATAAGATAGGGAATTCTGTGTACAAGAAATTCATCACAGAAAAGTAAGGGAAAAGCTGAAGTTACATGTCAGAAATATGTAGTAGAGTAATACTAATAAATGTTGATGTATGACACTAAAAGCATTTTTAAAATATTGCTGGGTTTTCTCCAAGGTTTTTATCTTAGCTGTTGCTTTACTTGAAATTTTTTAGTTCTAATGGAAAAAAGATTGAGCTACCATAAAGGCAGCATGAAGAATCCCAAGATAAAATAAACACTGTGTCCATTTTTCATAAAGATGAAAGCTTAAAATTTCATGAGTTTTATCTAGGCTTTTTTTTGTCCATTGCTACCCAATAAAAGTAGCATTTGAACCAAGTTTCTATGTAAAATACAATTGCCAGTCTTTGATAAAGAAGAGTGACTTTTCTGAAAAGCAGGTGGAATTCACCATGATTCATGCTGGATGTTTTGGACAGTTTCATATAAAACCGTGATGTGTGTCATTCAGATAATGGTGACAGCTCATTTTTCTGAAAACCTCAGATTTGTGAGGTTGTGCTTTGGGGTAGGAAAAGTCACAGAAAAATGCCTCTCGTGTGTGGAGGACTCTCATTCACTTCAGCAGAGTGCCAACATCTGCAGTTGGCAACTACTTTGCTTTCTTTTTATGGCTGCTGCTCACAGCTGTAATTTCTGTTTTGAAAGCTTTTTTAAGGTGGACTCCAGGTAGGGAACTATTCATACCTTTTCTGCAGGGACAGCTAAGTTTTGAGTGACAGCTGAGGAGAGCCTTGTGCAGAGCTCTAGCAGCCCATGTGGAAAACAAAACCTTGTGGGTGTGCTGTTAACATATGACAGGTAACACATCTTGTGAAGTGTTTTTTTTTCATAAGGGTGAGCTCAACCTGCCTGGTTGAGTTACTTTTTCTGGAATTATAACATTCACTAGGATTCCAATAAGAAGGATTCCCATCAATGTTGACCCTGTCATTAGCTATAGTAGATTTGATTTATCCCTTCTAAGACAAGTTTTAAGTGAGTGTTCATCAAGAACATGATGGGGTTTTTTCCCTGTGGTTAAATTACAGTTTTCATTTTTAAGATGGAAAAATACTTCATTGTAAAGATTATAGCTGCTTTAGAGGAGTAGATCAGGATGCATGAGTACAGCTGTTGCTCCCTCTGTTACAGTCTATGCTAATTGTTCATCAAAAGCCACTGTACAATGAGATTTGCCTTGTTCTAGGTTGTTTTATGGAGATTCCTTACAAATACCCTGCAGAGCTCAGAAAAATCACAGCTCTAGCTATATATGTATGGCCATGGCTCCTTTAGAATGGATTAGTTTTGCTCGTCACTTTCATACCAAAATGCCTTTCCAACAAGGTGCTCATGAAACCTACCATGACTTTGATCTCAGAAATAATTTCCTTGGATATTTTTCTATTTGTTGGGTCTGGAATCATCCCTGTGTTGCATATTAGCCATGATATCTTCTCACCTGGGGAGTATGCCAGGAGTCAAAGTTTCAAGTTTTGTTATTTTGTTGTATTTTAGGAATGTTGAGGATTTTGTTACTGTTCTCCATAGTTAAAGCCAGTTTGTCTTCAAAGTGATTGTGAGTAACTTGGAAAATTTCCCAGCATTGAAAAGAGAAATGATGATTGCTGAAAATAAAGAGCTCTATGGGATCTCAGGTATTTCAGCCCTGCTGTTTAGTCCACTCATCTATTGTTTCTACTCAATTGCTGGTGTTGCTTTGCAGCTGGAGGCAGCTCAGTACTCCATATCTGCCTGATTTAAAAATTACAAATATTGCAGACATTGCTCATTTCTAAACTCTTACACCAGTACAAATACATAGTTTATGCATGTTTTAAATGGTTTTGCTTTCTGTGAATAACAGTAGTGAAATCCAAACTAAACTTGTTCTTGACAGATTTGCCTTTATCAGATACCTTTTTATTAAATGCTCATACAATCTCACGTTGTATGCTGCAAAATGTGACAGTCCTGTGGGTGTATTTCTACTTGAAATCTGTCTGAAAAATGAGTTATTTTTCCATAACCTTTGTTTAGGTTTTTTGTTTGTTTGGATTTTTTTGGAAATGGCAGTGTAAATGTAATGTAGAATTTTTTCAAACTTACTAACCATTCTGTAAGGATTTTCTGCAGAAAGTGCTTCTGCTTGGTTTTGTCAATCTGTTAGCAGCCTTTTCTCTCACAGATAGCACGTTTTTAACCCTCTTCATGAGGAAAACACAATGATCCTGCAATTTCTTAGTGCTCTGTGGGCTCCACATGGTCATTGTACTGATGGAGGTCACAGGGAGGATTGAGCCAGTTAGGTGGATCTCATTCCCTCTTACTGCACAAGACAGAGGTCTGCTGCCACATCACAAGGACAAAGCCACTGTGATTTTTAGAGGGACCAGTCTGCTTTTCATGGGCTGAGCAAGCCTTTGCAGTGTTTTGACAGGCACATTCTGAATTTGCTAGCTAGTACTTTTAATCCGCTAGACTTCAAATTATCCATATCATACCAAGTTCTGTGCAAAGGTTGTTATAAAGAACTATAGTGGAGTATAAAACTCAGTTTTCTTTTCAAATGGTCAATACCCAATACAATTTACTACCAACAAATCCTATGGTGTTGCATGATGCAAATTAAATATTTTAAAGTAAATTTCATAAGATGGGGTGAGCCTAGAACAGAATACAATAAATTTATGTCCATATTCCTTATCTGTGGTACATTATAATAATTTAACAGAAATGAGCTGTCTTGGTAATGTGCTTTTTCTTTCTTCAAGATTGTAATCTTAGAATCAATACAAGGTATTTAAAGTGTGTTTCTATCACAGTATCTCCAAAAGTGAGATTTTTTTTGGTGATATACACCAGTGGATTTAAAATAATGGTAAAATCATTATACAGCAATAAGAATTTATTAGTTTCCACTGTACATTTCCACTTTTAGTCTCTAAGATTTGTAACAGTGTAAGACATAATTTTGGATGCAGATTTGATGCTTTGAAAGATTTGCTCAATCAAAATGCTTCAAAGTACAAATTTTGTATGTCATTGTAGATGTACTTATGAGAATTTAATTCTGTTATTTACGGAAATGGTGGTGACATCAATCTGAGAATGTAATTTAACTTTTTTCTCTGTGGTTTAACAGGATACTGCTTCCTAATACAGCCTGAATATAGAGGCTGTGTTGTAAGATGTAAGTGCTGACAGTTTTAATGTGTAAATGGCCTATAGAAACCAGCTTTTCTTTGGGATAAGTTATCATGTAAATGAATACTAGAAAATAAGCCCGAGCTCATACAGCTTTAAGTGCCATGTCAACCATAGTTTTAAAACTATGATTGCCTATGGGAAGAGATGGTAGCACGTGTATGCTGGGAGTGTGCCCATTGAAGCACTTGGTAACTGCTTATTTGCAGGTAAAAAATCTCATTGAGGATTCTTTGGCTTTGCCATGTTCATGTGATTTTCCTCTCACATTGTAAGTATTAAAGACAGTTTAATAGGTTTAACAAAAACTTTCTGGACTTAAGTGTGTCTAAATATCTCCCTAATAAACACGGCAAACAGTTCTCTGGAAAATTAAATAGCCAGACTTTTGCACAATGTCATAATATATATTATAAGGCAGTTAAGAAGTTGTGTTAATCAGATTAAATAGCTAACCATGTATAACTCTGTAATTTTGCCTGGAGTGAAGGTGCCACTTGCTGTGTGGTTACCTGATTTACTAATAGGAGAGTTGGTTGGCTGCTGGCTGATGCAATGGTCTCACAAGGGGCTGGAGCTACTTCCTGCGTTAATCCTAAACGGGTGTGCTCAGACCAGGGTGGAAAGATACTTGACTCTTTCCAGTCAGCTGTTCTAAAGGCACCTGGAAGAAGTGGTGGTGGAGTTGCTTTGGGCTCAGTTTTTATGGACCCATGCAAAAAAAGCCTTCTGATACTGAAAAACTCTGTGAACAGATGTCCTTTTACAGTTCCAGCTGTGCTGCTGGAACAGACTGCCCAAACCCTTGATCACTTCTCTTGACTACAAGTGTGAGCGTAACAAATTTCTAATATATTTCCAAGGAGAACCAGAGTAACTAAAATATGCTGAGTTGTTTGGTCTTTGCTAACTTTAACTGCCTTGGGATAGCGAGTTCTAACAAGAGCAGCTGCAGCTGCTATGAGTAGCTGGCAAGCAACAACACAGCTGTATGCAAAGTGCCTCCGTCCACATCCTTGCTGTCTTAGCGGCTGCAATTAAAGATCTGACGATATGGCCTTGTCTGATTCCCAAGTAATGCCAGCTCAGCATCAGGTGGCCACTGCCCACATCTGCAGTCAGCACCGACCTTGAAGACCTCATCAGAGCTGAACTGCACTTGCTGCTATTGCTGCACTGGTATGAGGCAGAGCAAAAACAAGTGAGGGCTTGGGTCATCCTGGTGAGCTCAGGCTTGTGCTGCTCATAACAAGACCACTCTGTCCAGGCAGCTTGCTTTGTCCCCTCATCTGCTGCTGGCTGTGCTTAGAATTTGTGTTTGTGATTTCTGTCCAGCTATTGCTGAACACAGAGAAGACCTTGAGGAGGACCTCGTTTTTACCTGCTGAAACACCTGAAGATACGGGTATTCATGCATGGTTGTTTGTACTCCTACAAGGTTAAGAGCAGTACTAGTGGGTCTACAAGCAGCTCTAGGGTGATGTCGGTGTTAGATGATGTAACTGTCATTTTCACATATGTCAGTAAGTAGAGATTAAACAGGCATAAAACCAAATTACCTGTTAAACACTGTAATCCATACCATGGTTCACAGGACCAAATTACACTGTTTGTACACTTAAGGATTACATGAATTCCAAACTCTTACATTGTGATTGTTTTATGAATTGGCTTGATTTACAGTAGGCCAGTAAGTGAGAATTAAATGAAAAAGTTTTCAATGTAATTTGTTCTGACCTTGGATTTTGTGGTATTTGAATTATGTAAGCAGTGCATTAGGTTTGTTTAGAAATCTGAATCCCTTTGCCTTCAAGAAATGGTGTGCAGTCTGTAATCCCTTAAGCAGGACTCAAGAGAGGGACATAATTTCATCCATACCTGTGATGTAAGTGCATTATGAACAATTTTAGCATAGTTTGATGGTCATTAGCAGGCTGTTACTAAGCTTATCATGGTACTAAGCATAATATTAAACTCTGTTGCAGTTACCTTGTGTGTCTGTGTCTCTATGTTATGTCCAGGGAGTTTGTATTTATGTGTTTGGATGTCTTTCATTCAGCTGAACTCCACTAGTTTTGCTTCAATCCATCCTTAAAAAAGAAAAAAATCTGTCTTTCACACAAAAAACTAATGCAATGAAGCAGTTGAATACTTGCTGCTTGTCATCACTATTTAGGAAGTGGTACTCATTTAGCTTGCATAAGATAGATAGCAGCTTTACTGAGGGAAGAGTGTCATGCCCAAGGGCTGACTTCTTCAACAGCTTGTAGACAGGTAGATGCATGGCAGGATTTTCTTCCAAGCGTTTAGGAATTTTGGATTAAAGTACAGTTTTGATGCTTAAAGGTGATTCTAAATACTCTTGTTAGTGTCTAAGAGACCTTTGAAATATCAGTCTTTAACCACCACTTTGTAATTTGCTATTTGAAAATAATTTTCATTGAAATACGGCACCTTCTTGTCAAAGATAGTACAAAAGCTTCAAAGCTATGGACTGGCTTGCATGTGGTTCTCACTCTAAGGAATAAGAGTCTTTAAATTGGCTAATATAGTTCACAGCTGATCACAGCAACAGAAGAGAACAAAACATGAAAAGAATACTCTCGAATCGCTAGTGCTAACAACAGCATAGTGATTAAAAGTATTTAGAGAGGATTTCTTTGCGATGTAATGGTCCTTAGGAAAAGTTGGAAATTTTTTTACCCCGCAATTCTTCATTGTCATATCTGTGGGCTTCTCTGGATTTCTTAGATGGAAGCTTGCTTTGGTATCTGTTAAATCCCAGATTAGAGTACAAGCATCAACGTGAAGGTGATGGTATTAGCTGTGGTCGACACAGCATTTTTTCCTAGTTCTGTAATGTGATCTTAGTGAATATAACATGAATAAGATAATCTTAAAAATATTTTTTTGTACTTCCAAGTGATAAAAGCACTGTGTGTCTGTGCCTGTGGCAGTGAAGCACTTGTCGTCTTGGCCTGATACTCATCTTTTGATTGCAGTCCCTGTCATGGTAGCACTGAGTGATCAGTTGGTCTGGGGTTTGCTGCAGTGCAGCCCCTCCTGTTGTCCACTGACTCTGATGGGCTTTCACTGGATCCAGCAGCATCTTGTGTGAGATGGAGAACAGTCACTGGGTTCTGCACATAGTTGTGGCGAACTATGTGGATAGGGAGCTATGGAACTTGGATTTGTTAGTCATGGGGCATTTTTAATCATTCTCCGAAAAGATTCATCAAGTACTTGTTTTATAGCCAGGACCTAAATGTATTATGCTATGGGAAAATTAAATATGAGACCCATCAATTTAATTCTCATGACCTATTGAAGTACTTGTGTTGTAAACACCACAGCAGATGGCATGCTCATGGCTTTGAAGATGTGGTGTAAGTACTTCACAAGAAGATGGTTTTATTCCATTCCTCTGACCCTGGTGTTAATGAAAAGGTGGTTTAGATAGTTTTTCTAACTGTTAGTGTTATTCCTGTCTCATATCAGAATATTCAGATAGGCAATCAAGAAGAGTGAAGTCTCCTGGTAATCTGGCAGTGATGCTGGTAGGAATTAGTGTATTGAATGCCCAATTGAATATCTCCTAAGTAATATACAAACATAATACAAAAGTTTCTGAGATAGAGGTTTGAACGACTCAGTGGTCACCTGCATCCTCCAGCCTTGGGAAGGAGGTTGGAGGTACAACTCATGCTTCTGCTGCTGCAAGAGTTCCTTGTCATGGAAGGTTGGTGGGGCTGCAGTTGTAGGGCAGAGCTCCTTCTGCTGGAAGATCCCTTGACTGGCTGAGTCTTGAGTGTTGCTGTTTACCTGCAAATGAATCTTCCCACATTTGCTTAGATAGCTGCCATTTAAATTATTTTGTGGCCTTATAGATTCACTGAAAACAGGAAGGCTATAGCAGTTTTTATGCAGAAACCCATAGTACATCAGCTACTGCTATTCTAATAAATGTAGAGCTATAGCAAACCAGTATTTGTTTGGCCTATGTTTTATAGGTGGTACCATGATTCATGTGCTTATGTGCGTAATTACAGATAAAGGCATTAGATGACTCAATTTTTTGCTTACTTAAAGACTTTTTTGAGTAACTGTAACACAGTTTTGAAGACCTTTAGCTAATGCTCAGACATTTACACATATTCAATTAAATCTTAACTATAGCTTTGAACTTGGGTTACACTAACTCTTCATGCTGCTTAGCCTGCTCAGCAAGAAAAACAATATTACCGTCAAGTGAGTAATCTTTTTTTCACAATACTAGAAAATTAATTTTTAAAATGTATGCTGTTTTCAGCAAATAATACTGCAGACTGACCTCCCTACAAGTCCACAAAATAAATTAATTGGCAGTTATCTGAGAACATGTGTGCAGACTCATCTGTGGGCAAGCAGCAACACTTCCACTGCAAGTCAAGGGATCTGTGAAGGGATCTGCCAGATGCTTTTGATAAGTTCTGAGGAGTTAATTGTGATCTTGTTTTTGTTAGATGCTCTTGCATGGTATAGAGTTAATATAATCTCAAAGTCTTAAAGTATTACTGTGGAGAAAAATATAAAGTAGTACATATCTGTATTTGCATGATGTGTATATTTGTATAAAAACATGTGTCTAAAATCTGTTAAATATTTGTTTTCATACACTGCAGAGGTGAAACTGTTGAGACACCTTCCAGGAAATACCTGACCTTTTTTCTCAAAAACTACAGGGCTTATATGTCTTCATTTCTGTGGATACATTCTCATTGTCTTGCAGTCTCTTGCTCAAACCCAGCAGCATTGTTCAAGTGGAATTTGAAGGTTTTGTATATTTATCCAGAATTGCCAAACATGTGTAGTCTGCTTTGAGGAGCAGTTGCAACTGCACTGCTGGGTATTTGGCAATCTCAAGCATGCCTGCTTTGTGTATTTAATCAGACTCCACAGCGCATGCCTGGAAATTCCTCATTTCCAGTAAACATTGGATGGAGCTGTGTATGCAGGGTATGCTGTAACAGCCTGGAGTGCTGGACTTGCTGAACCCATGGTACTTTGTGCATAAACACAAATTCTGGATAGGGCTGCTGCTGCTCTGCCAAAAATCCCAGATCTTTCCTGGTATAAAGTTTTCCAAGATCTTCAGTTTTTCCAAAGATTTAACTTCCTAAGATCAGTGCCTTGGCCATGAAAGAATAGTCTGAAATTTATTTTTCCCATCCCCCCAGACATACAAAGCATTCATCTGCCAAACTCTCTCACTAGGTTTTCAAATGCCAAGCATTTGTGAACAGTCTTACCTAGATATGTGTGTGCTAATACACACATATAAATATATATATTACATGCTGTATGTGTGTATACCCAGTGGGGTATGAAATAAGCTATCTTAGTAAATGACCCATTCCGAATTGTCTAACTTGTTTGTTTATTTGTTTGTTCTCAACAGGCAGAAATACTCAGTGTGCTCAGTCACAAAAACATCATTCAGTTCTATGGAGCTGTCATTGAACCTCCAAACTATGGCATAGTTACAGGTAAGGATTTTTGTCTGACCTTTTTCTCGACTCTGGAAAGCTACAATGTTACAAGGTTATCTCCCATGTTACCCAGTTACAGTGTTTCACTAATTGTTCTGGTCTTCTTTAAATGTTAAGAGTGCTTGGCACTACCTGCCTCAAGGTAATTGGGAGTGCTGGAGGTGGGAACCAGGCTGGGAGCATAGCTGGAGGCAGCACAGAGGCAGGGGAGCTTAGGGTGCTCTTAGTGCACTAATGCAGGACTCCTTTAAACAGTACCTTTCACTGTGTTCTCTTACCCTGTTTGGAAAATTGCTTTTCCAGTCTAATTGGATGTCACAAAAGTAGAGGTTTTCATGATACGAAGTTCTGGCTGGTTCTGAGAGGAAGGTGGGCTGGGTGTCAGCTCAGAGCAAAGCTGCCCCATGAGTTCTGCCTGCATTGAAAGTGGGAGAATTTGCATTTTGAGATTCACAATGGGAAGAGCTTGAAATAGAGTCAAGGGTTAGTAAGGCATCGTTAGACAACTCCCTTTATCCATTGGAAACTAGGTTTTGTTTGTTTTGATATTCCTAGAATTATGTGGAAGTTGCTTTTTGTGGTATTGTTGGGGTATTTTGTTGGTGGTTTGCTTTTTTTTTCTGTCACTGTTTTAAGCTTCCTGCTCTTATCTTGGGAGATGGTCCAGATATAGAATTTTCTTCCTTTCCTGTATGGGACAAACTATGTAAGATAGGAGTAGAAAGTAAACCCAAAGCAAAGAAATTTCCCAACTGCTCAAACAAATGTTTGGAAAGATAAAACCCGTGAAAGCATGCATTAGGAGGCATGTTTTGGCATGTCTGTAACTTCAAAGCTCAATGTGAAGAGTAGTCTTTTGCATGTGGCACAATCTAACACCAGTTTCAGTCACTGCCAGTCAGGGTTTTGTTGGTTGGTGGTCAGAACTTGTGAAAATTCAGTTATTTTACCTGCCTCTTAGACTTCTGCTTATCACAGTAGATGGCAGTGTAATCCAAAATGCAGCACATTTCAGGGCATGGGGAGCTTTGCTTACTCCAGGACTATCAGCCTACTGGAGGTCATGGTGTGGCAGACAGCATTCCAGAGGTGCATGGGGTGACCACAGTCTACACCACTTAGAAATGCACTGATGATGGCATATAGACAGGAATTTGAATTCCTTCTGGAAGCAATAAAATTAATAGAAAGCTAATAAATCAAGTAATATAATTTTACTGTCGTTTTTAATGTAAGTGTAAACCAGCAAGCAGAGTAGCAAAGGAGAGGTGTAATCAATGACCTGGGATGATGTCTAGATCAGAAGACCTCAGCTTGATCTCACAAAAGTGACCTTTTGGTGTTTGGAGGGCATATGACCTGTTTACCAGTCACAGGAGAGACAGCAACTAAAGTAATTCACTGTGTTGTTGAGAATGGGGACTTTAACTGCCTGGGGGAAAGAGACTATGGTGTGTAGTTCAACAGCTTTGTTCCACAGGGAACTCTGATCACACCTGGCTAAAGAAAGAGGTTTGGGGATTTTTTAGCAAACTGTGTTGATTCTCCATGCAACTTCTAAGGAGATTGGAGTCCTGTGGATTGGAATGGAGGCAAGGCTCCATTTCCCCACACCATTTTCAAATGAGAGAATGGCTACTGATAAAAAAGTTAATTATGCTTCAAATGTCTTTTAGAGGGATTTTCACTTTGTGATCTTCTAGATGGCCTTCAGTGTTGCAGACAATCCTGTGTTTAGTCAGAGATTCGTTTCTTGAGAGAGAAAATCCCAAATAAGAAGAAACCTTGAGAAATTAATGTTTCTTCAGAGTAATGGAGAGCAGAGCATTCAGCCAAGTACTGGCATGTACTGAGCATTAGCTACCTGTAATGTCTTATGTGGGATTGTTAAAGAGTTCTCTGAGAAGGGCTACAGCTGGAGTTAAAAAAATGTTTTCTTCCTGGGGTGTATGTCAGTGTTCCAGCTCATCCTGCTGCCTGGTGAGCTGCTGTCATGGATGCTGTCATTCTAGATGCTGCTGGCCATCTCTGTCAGCAGCAGTCTTGATATATAGCTTTCAGATATGACTTTTGGCCACAGCTGTTTCATCCCAAAAGGTTCTCAGAGCTTGTGCTCCCAATGCACAGAACCATATGAATGTCACAGCATCACAGGGGGGTCCAGTAAGACAATCAGAGCTTTTCTTTCTAAAGCAAATATTTCTTTTCTATTATTGACAAAATATTGTCCTTGCAATATGATTTCCAAATCCACAAGCTCCTAGTAAATATCTGTGGCACAATAAGTATATGGAAGAAATACTAACAGTGGGGCTTTGTTGATTGAAGCTTGCTTGCCTCTGTTCACACAAAGTGGCACAGGGCTGGAGGAGCTGAGTTGTCCCCTGACCCTGATGGATCGAATTATGCATTGTAAAGGCATGCAAAGCATGCAGCCAACCTGTTCCTGAAGAATCCATTTATAAGACAGATGATGACATCATGGGTAAAAAAAGCTTCTGTTTTAATTGTGGAAATGTGCAGGTCAGCAGCTTACTCCTCTCTCGGTGACATCAGAAGCAACATGTCTGTCCTTTCAGTGGGAGGTTGTGCAGCAGTGATCCAAAGCTAACTTGCCACTTGAGTGTTTACTTTCAGAGGACTTGCTATTTTCTCCCTCTTTCGTTTAGCACTGGAGTCTTCCCATCTGGCCTGCCACATTCTAGGCTGCAGATTCAGTTTGATCTCAGTTTCCTTCTCCATGCAGTGATCTCCCAGTGTTCTTGATTTCTTTGGTTAGGAACAATGGAAATTTTTGTATGCATTTATAGTATCAGGTATCAATCATTGATTAATATTATTATTAACAAAATTCAGTCACATTTGATGTAGTCTTAAAGGCAATGATTTGGTGGCTGCTTTGAAGTAATATGAAGATTTTGAGAGTCTTCTAGATAGGTCTAAATTCTGCCTGAGAAGCACATTGAGTAGCCTTGGGAGAGAGGGACAAAAGGATTAAGTTGCTCCTTGTATCCCCCTGGTCTTTGTGCTACTTGGGCTGCACTGGGTGGCATCTGCCTGCCCTGTCGTTGCAAACAGATAAAAGCAAATGTATCAGCTGTTTCATCTTATGAACCTCCTGTTGTGTTTTTGGTAAAGCATAAATGAATTCTAAATAAAACTTACTTCTATAAATATTTCATATTAATTAATATTTAAAGCTACAGGCTTTAAACTGCTGTAGATGACCTGCAGCACAAGAAAATCTGTCCTGCTTATCTCAGTGTTAGACTTCTAGTTTCATCCTTCCGTTTTTTCATGAACAAATTATTTGATCTGCTGTTCTGTTTCTCCATGGCAAAACAGGAAACTTTCTACTTGCAAACTCTTTCTTTGTAACAGAACATTATATATTTAGCATGTGGCTTTACTTAAAAAAAAAAAATTAAAAATGATGTTTTATTATGGGTCATAATTTATACACAGTACTGCTTACCAGTGGGGAGTATCCTCTGATTTTTGAAACAATAAGATTAATCTGATACCACCAAATTAATCTGTTAATTGTTCTTCTGATCAAGAGTGGCTAATTCACTGCTTAAAAAAGTAAGAACTTTAGGTTATATGAAAGTGGTACTGTAGAGATTTGTCTCCAGTTTCACACCTAAATATGTGTAGGGCTAACGAGCTTGTTATTCCTGCTTTAAGCCCCACAACTCTGACAGTCAGACTGGATTCCATCTGCCACACTTCCAAACACCAGTAGGCCCCAAATGCCCTTGTTTGTACCCACAGAATCCTGCTGTGGGACTCTGTAGGTATAGTTACGGGGAATTAAGAGAAACATCTGCTTCTCCTGAACAAGGACATGCACAGTCTTTTACTCTGGAATTTGAACTGCTTTGCCTGATCTTTCTTGATGCAAGATCTTTCCAATGCTTTTTCATTTTAATGCCTGTTTTTCTATATGATTACACTATTTTGGTTTTGTTTTTCATTTTTTGTTAGTAGTAGCTTATGTCTGCATTGTGATAATCAGATAAACTCTCCTACTATACTGGTAATAATATTAGGCTGTTGAACCCAAATGTCAGTAAGCCAGAGGACTGCTTTCTGGAACTGGCAGAGTTTCTGTTATGTCTTTCAAGTTGGTGCAATTTTTTAAAATGTCTTGTTTGATGCTTTTTTTTAACAGAGTATGCTTCTGCTGGCTCACTGTTTGATTACATTAATAGTAACAAAAGTGAAGAGATGGATATGGATCATATCATGACCTGGGCCACTGACATAGCTAAAGGTAAGCAAGAAGAGTGGTGTATACTGCCCTACACAGCCAGCAAATGTACAGCTTCCTTCGTCAGGAGAGCCTTCCTAGTCTTCCTTATTCACATAGTAACAAAACCAATCAAACATATATGAATTTAAAAAGCAAAACCCATTCACTGTTCTTTTTAATATGTTCCTTGTTTGTTATGAATCCAAAAATATTCTGGAGTGAAAATGGCTTCTGTGAGCCAGTTCTGGTGTGCCCCTAAGTCCCAAGAGGATAATTTTGCTGATGTAGTGTAATTATGAGGTAAAGTGCATAATTGCCCTTACATTTGATTTGATTTGGGGCATTTAAGGAAGGGAAGGACTTATTCTCAGCAAACATACTGGAACTCTTCATATGATAATGTAGAATAAGCTGTTCCATCGTTTGTGTTCTCTGTGACTGACCACACAAGAATTAGTGTAAACTAATAAAAGGAAAGTAAATTCATATCTGGCTTAATCATGCAGACACCTCCTTAAATATATAGTTAGAGAAAATAACTATATATGATGTTAAAAACCATTAGCATATCCAAATAGATGCTCTGAGAGATACGTGAGCTTTGGCTAGTGCTTTTTACTCAAAGCAGATTATGGGAAGCTGTGGTTCTCCTTCAGCACGTCAATGTGGCACACAGGTATGGCAACTTGTAATGAGTACAACTAGTGGGAACCAGGAATCATGACTGCAGAAACGTGATGGCCCTGCTCAGCTTGTCTAACTAGATTGTTCCTTTGTTTTGTAGGAATGCACTATTTACACATGGAAGCTCCAGTCAAAGTTATCCACAGGGACCTGAAGTCCAGGAATGGTAAAGTAGCAAAACTCTGAAATGCTCTGCATTTACTGTTACCTGTTAATGTGGCATTTAAATCCATGCCTGAGCTTTGTGAACAAACAGAATGCCTAACTAATGCCTTGGTTGTCATCAAAGCTGCAATTGTTGAGGCACAGAAAAGCTTGTTCCCTCCTCCCCATCCTGAGCCTGTCTGAAGTTCATTACAGACCTGTCATCATCTAGAGCACTGTGGAGGGCTCTTTCAACTTGTGTCTTGCTGGCCATGATTGGCCATGAAAGCTGATGAAGCTTTTTTTTTTTTGATACTGCCTGGGCACTCCTCACTTCCTTTTTCTATTTGGAAAGGTTGAGTACTAGAAGAGGCTGGCAGACACCAGACACAATAGACTGCATAAGGCCTATTTTTTCTTATCAGAAAATCTTGTCTTTACTGTGGCTTTTTTTGAGGTTTGATAGATATTCAGGCTTTTGAGTAATACATATTCAGTGTGGAATCTGTGCTTAGCAGTTGACAGTTGTTTCTGAAATTTGCTGAACATTGCCTTTTAGATGAAACTTCTACTACTAGTGGTGGGATAGGAGAGGCACAGATTTCAATAATGCATAATAGTCAAGAAACATGTAGGTCTCACCTCAGCTGTAGGTTTTCTCCTTTTATTAATGACTCTTCCAGAGAGCTTCTTGTTAAACCTAACTGTACTGGGGAAATGAAGTTCATCTGTATTGCTGTCTTTTAACTCAGTAAGGCCTGAAAGGTTTTGCGTTTGTTCAGAGGCTTACAGGTATTCAGCAGATGTTCTGTCAGCTTCTCAATGAAACCAGGACAGGTGTGCACATTCAGATGCTGGCTCACCTTAGGATCATTTGTCTTATTGAAAAATTAAGTATTTTGCTGTAAAAATGTATTGGGCTTGCTTTTTGCATTCTTGTAACCTTTTGTTTTTTTCCTTTTCAGTTGTTATAGCTGCTGATGGTGTGTTAAAGGTATGAACACTTTAATTATTTGCAGAGAGATGCTGCTGCTTGACTGGAAGTTTCCATGTCTGATGAATGAGATCGATACTCATAATACCAGTTTAATATTTTATTTATTTTTGCCAGATCTGTGATTTTGGTGCCTCAAGATTCCACTCCCATACAACGCACATGTCATTAGTGGGCACTTTCCCATGGATGGCCCCAGAAGTTATTCAAAGTCTTCCAGTGTCTGAAACATGTGACACGTACTCGTACGGAGTGGTGAGTGCCCCATCTCACTATGCATTGTGGCAGTTGCTCAGTGTGACAGAGTTCATGAATTCACGTGCTGCAACTACAGCAATTCTAAATAAGAACAACAAAAAATGCCACGCTTCCTTCTAAGGCTGACCCATCATTTATAATTATATGCTTGAAAATGTTAGGAAGAACATAGTTACTTGTGTGTTTAGTAGCATCTGATTAGATTAGCAACATGCCAGTGTAGGAAGTGCATGCTTTGCCACAATTATTCAGCATATGTCCAAAGGCTTTCAGGAGCTACTGAAAGCATCATGAATCTCAGCTTGTGTTTTTTTTTGTGGAACCGAAGAGAAACAGCTTGTCTTGTAATAGGGGGGTAACATTAGCATTTCACTTTCCCCAAAATAGAGTGTCACTGATTTTTATTAAAATGCAACTGCTCTATGCTCAATTGTTTAAAAGACACTGCTGTCACTATCTGTGAGAATAGACCCCATCTGAAAATACAGAAGCCCAGCACTATGTAGCTGAAGGGTGAGGAATCAGTTACAGTTCATAAGAATGTCAGGTTTTCAGATTCAGTAATGGGCATTACTTTACTCTGTCCACAGTTAAACTCTAATTTAGTTTTGCTCTGCAATACAAAGTAGGCTAGAAATAGCCCTACTGGTCACATCAGTTGTGTGCCTAGCCCCATAGCCTTTCTCTAGCAGAGGACAATAAAGACTATTTGGGGGGAAAGGAAAGGAAGTAGGGCCATAGTTTCCATCCATATTGGTGCATTAACCATTTTTCTGTTTGGATTCAACAGTGGGTGGCAGAATAAGAAATTCTTCACTACCAGCCAAGTATTGTCTCTTTCTCTTTGAGGAATGGGAAGAGATAGATGTGGGAGAGGCAGTTTTAAGCTAGCACCTATGGCTATACATAGCTAAGCTGATGTCTCAGTGGAGGGTGACTTAAACTTTTTGCCAAACCGTTGTTTATAGTGAGAAAAATTTTTGAGACATGATGTGACATCACTTATCAAGGATAAGTTTGAAAGTTTACAAGGAGCCTGTACTGTCAGATTCAAAATCCTTGCTTGCTTAACTGAACTAGGTCACAAAGAGTAAGAGAACATAAGCTAACAAATGTAAATATTAATGTAAACTGTTACTGGAAGCAATCACATATTGTCTACTGAAGGGAAACATTCCAGTTTCAAAACAGAACAACAATGTTAGAGGAAAAATTCCAAACATGGTATTATTGTTCAAAATGTTCACATAGTCATACAGGTTTGAATTTACATTAGGTGATGTTTTCAAAGTGGGAGAAGGTAAGAAATTGTTTGCTATCTTATCATGTCAAGTATTAACAGTGCCTTGGGAACAGTATGTTGTGCAGAGTTTGTTTTACCTCATTCAAAAAGTCAGGTTCCTTTGACAGTTCTGTGCTTGGAGGTAGAACTGAACTGTCCTCCTTATGAAAACAGTTCAGTGTTACCAGAGTATTTTAACATTGTTATGGGAGTGTAGTGCTACTTCAGAATGTCTAGTAATGACCCACAATTTTTTAATATATTATTTTTAAATTAATGTGTTCTACTGTGGGTAGAAGCTTATGAATTCATAAGCACTTAGGAGTAATTATTCTTTTTATAACTCTAGTCTTGGAACACCATCATTTTCAGAGGAGATAGATGGGCAAAAATGAAGAATGGCAGTGGCCCAAGTTCTCTGTTTCTGAGATAACTGATATTAGGAGGTTATACCAACAAGAAATGGCCTGAATATCACACTGAAAGTTGGAATTTCCCTATAATAAGTGTTATACCCACCAGAGAATTAGCTAGGGGTCTGAAAACAAGAAATCTGAGAAAGGGTATTTTTGTCTCTTTAAGTTATTATCATCTATAAAAACAAAATGTAAAGAATCCCTTTTTGAAGCATAACACTTGCCAGCAGCTTTTGTGCTAGAGAGACAAATCTGCTTTACTTCAGTTAAAGTCCTCTTAACAAAGAACAGAATCCTTTCAAATGTAAACTAGTAAGATGCTAGGAATAGATATTTCATTTGCAATATTTGTCATCTTTCCCATGGTTTTCTTTAATTTCCTTTCTTCTATTTTTTTATCTGACAGTCTTTTCTTTCTACAAACCCATCTGTGATTTTAAATACTCTGCTTAAGCTATGCGAGAGCTTTTTTCCATGAAGTGTTGAAGTCTTTCTGCAGCCTCATAGGTCTGAGCTGCTTCTCAGCTGAAATGAATTTTCCTTTTTGTGAACAGCTGTATACATGTTTATGGCTAGTGTTTAGATTAGCTGTCCTGCTCTTCATGGATGGTTAAACAGGCCTATGTATTCTCTGAGATACATAGTCAATAATTTATAATACTGTCATGAAATGCTAAAGCTAAATTTTCCAGGAGAATTTATTACCACACAAAGACAGATCTTACACTTTCCTTAAGCCATGCTGTAGTTCTCTTTTCTGGTCCATTTCCAAGTCTACTCTAAACAACTGAAACAAAGTGTTACAAGTGATCAACCCTGAAACTGACTTGTATGTCACTGTGTGTTGCTCAAAAATCTCAAAAATTATTCCTTGCCGTCTCTGTCATTCCTTGCTATCTCTGCCAGATAGGAAAGTGTATGTGGAATGACAGTGTCAGTCTAAAAGCTGTTGGAAATCATGAAGACATATGCTCAGAATATATTATCCTGGCAGAACTGTTTGTAGTGCACCACAGTGTGTGTTTGTGTATCAATATAAATGTATTTAATCTCAGAAAGCTTATCGATATAGTTGAATTATTTTATCACTTACAAGAACAAATAAGTAAAACCATTAATTGGCTGTTGGTGGCCTAGAGACTGCCATTAAATGTAGCAGCTGTTCAAACACTGCTTTAGTTATGAGAACATATGTTATTTATAGAGGGAATGTTGGCCAGCTCCAGGGGTTATCCCTTACTCTTTTTGAAAAGAATGATGCGATCTTTAACTGCAGTTGGATCAATGCAGAGAAGACAGATCTAATTTTCATGCCTAAGGGCAGTACCTCTGTGAGTGCAATGCTAATGCTTATGTTGTACCTCTGCTAACTGTGGCTCCTGACCATTGTCTGTGAACAGTTTCCTACCAGACAAAGCATATTTTTTTCAGTGAAGGTGTTAAGAGTGTTTTCATTTACTTGGATTACTTACTTGGATGTTCCCCTATCCAAATGGCACTTTGAATCTTTGTTGGCTTTGCACTGATGTGGGGACAGGGGATGGGGTAGAGATGTTGTGGGTTTAGTTTTTCCCTTGGGTTGTTGTCACATAATTGAGAGGATAGGAATTGAAATGCACAGCTGAGCTGACAGAAGTAAATGTGTGAGCTTTTACTGAAGACCACATATTTCTTATTGTCAGGTTGTGTATAGGGTGAACACTCATGCATTTATCTCTCCTTTCTGTTCCTCTATATGCAAAGATGAGTCCAACATCTGCATCTTACTGCACTATATTAAATGGCCTTGCTTTGTTTTTCATCATTGTTTCTAGCTTGGCTATTTTCTCTGTGAGCACCTGCTGTCCATCATTACAGAGATGTGATGTGATTGGGAAAGCAGGTGATCCTCACCATCACAGGTGGGAGGGGAAGTGAACCATGTCAGTTTCAATTAGATTATACACCAGAAAGGAAAGATAAATTGATTTCCATATGAAGTGAGCTGGGGAGCCAGTTCTGAAAATGACCAGAGTATACCTCACAATAAAGAGGCTGGGGTAAGTTAGGCTGAGGTCCTTGTCTGCTGCTGAATCACTCTGAGGAGGGAGAGGAGAAGGCAAATGAGAATGTAGACGATACCATTTGCTGCTTTTTAAAAGACTGCTGATGCAGTCATTCACCTTAGCTGATGATTCAGGGTAGCTAGTCCATGAGAAGGGGTTGAAACTCCTGTGAAACTGAACATAGAGACAGGTCACCGTTGGAAAGAAAGGCTTTCTCTGTACATTTGGCCTGAATATGAAAATTGCATTGTTGTTAAAATATTTTCTAAACCTGTGTAAGTAAATACAAAGGTTTCCAACATCCCACTTTCATATCTTTTACTTTCATTTATTAGTAAAATGAAGGCATCAAGAAAAATCCTTCATATTGTGTCAAATTTCTGTTTTCTCTTCAACTATGTGCAGTCTTGGAAGAGTTTTTAGCTAGCACTGTTTGTTTAGGGAGGCAGCGATCTGTTCGGGCAGTGGAAATAAACACTTAAGGTGTCATGATAAAGGAATTCGGTGCAAAATGTTCTGCACAACCATATTTGCATGAATGAAACAAGACAGCTCTTAAAATTTACAGTCTTCTGAAAGAAAGATAGCACAACAGTAGTTTTCCAGCTCAAGGCTCTTGAAGACATTTAACATGTATTTCATTATGTTCTTTACTTGGAAGGTTATTTAGATACTGCTCTATCTGATGTGCAAACTTGAGTTTTTCCTCTGTAGTTTCATGGTACAGTCCCAACAGATGAGGTTGTGCTGCAAGACTGCTCAACCACATGTTTGATTTGGTCCAGGAACCTTTGTTTTAAACTGACTGTTTTATACACTGCTTTTTTGTCTGAAGTACATGGGACTGATAAACTTTTTCCTTCTCTCACAATTAAATTTCCTTCTCTAGCGGTAGAGAGGGGATAATTTGGGTTACCGTTGAGGTGCCTTTTTTCCTTCTGACAGGATTGAACTGAGGCTAACAGGATAGTTGAATATGTTTGTGATAGTTCTCCCCATATATTTCTTATTCTCAGAAAGACTGTTCATATTTTTCCAAGATTTTCTAATTTTTACTAATCAGTCTTCTGACTCAAGCAGAATTATTCAAATAGGTCTATTGTTGGAGTACCCTGTTCACTTGATTAAAGGCCCAACTCTGCTTCAATACACTTTTTTTTGCTTGACCTCCATCTGTCAGTATTGTTGCGTTTGCTTTTTCATTATATCCATAGCTGTCCACAATCCATTCAAAATGATGCAGCTGGAATAAACCTGGGCACTAACCCAAACAGTGAGGATATAGAGACTTTTATAAGGATCTTAATGCATTTTGGCAAATCCTCCCTTAAAGATGGAGGTCAAGCAAAGATGTTGTTGTTGTTGTTATGCTTGATATATGAGCAGAAGAAAAAGTTTGTAGATATTTGCAACAAGATGTGTATATGAAAGTTCTGCTTTAAAAAAAAAGGGAGGCACAAAGTGCTATTAATTTGGTTGAATTCCAATGTGTTGTCCCAATGGCAGAAAAACAAGTTGGATTCAATGACTTGAAGCCTTTTTGATGATGCCATACTCTTTTCTACAGAGTAGATTAGATTCTTGGGGTACTGTGTTACCAAGAGGCTAAAAGCATGCAAAACTAGGAGATCTTTCTCTATCTAAGGACAGTCTGTCTATAGAAACTCAAGGAGAAGAGAGTAATTTTTAATATGCTGTTTATTGCTTAGTTTAATATGATCACATACTTGGAGATAAACAATTACAGTTTTGATTGCAAAATTGTATTTTTATAGGCATATCAAAGGAGCTAAATACCTTTTGGATCATACTCACTGGTTGCAATCACATAGAAATATTTTTAAACGAAAAATTACTGCAAAGCAAAGATATGTCTAGTTGGAGCTGAGAAGGAGAGGAAGAGCATTGTCTTCCCAAGTCCCAGTTGCCAAATGTGAACTTTATAGTGTACAAAGATAGTAAAAAAGCAATCCAGTTTTTCATCTTGGCTTTTCTGTAGAGGAAAAAGCAGAAACATTCAAATTAATTTTGTGAGAGATCTTGCACACAAACACTGGTCCAAGTTCCTGCAAATGAAAACTGGTTGCCTGGTAATTGGATACAGAATAGTGCTGTATCAAGGTTTAATAATGTATTTAAAATACAAAGTACAGAAATAAAAATTCTTTTCTTTTTTTCTCTTCCAGGTTCTCTGGGAGATGCTAACAAGGGAGGTCCCCTTTAAAGGCTTGGAAGGATTACAAGTAGCTTGGCTTGTAGTGGAAAAAAACGAGGTAAGACTACGTTTCTACATTCAGGTACATAGATCAGAAAACAGTATTGGGGTTTTGCAAAAGACTTTTTCATCTTCTTCAAATTGAAAGTAAGTTCACGCGTATGGAAAGATTAGCAGTAGGAGCTAACACAAAGGGTCAAAGTGATGTTATTCCTCATGAATGGACCCTTTACATCTAATTGTTGCAGCTTCACGTCGTGATGCTGTAGATCAAAAATTGTACAAGTACTGTACTAGTTTCTCAGTCTCAATTGTAAAACCTAGGGGTTTGTTCTTAGTGATGAAAGAAGCCATTGCGTCCAAGGTAGGGGAACAGTTTAACTCCATCTCCTGCGTTTAGGACATCTTTTTACTGGCCGGGAGTTGATATATCTGTAAGAGACCTTCAGCTACTTCAACTTAACTCTCCCAGCAGGAGTCACTATAGTACAAGAAACTGCCGCTTAGATGAAAATTTCAAAAATAAAAGAAGAAAAAATAGTTTTAAAAAAAGAGAGAAATTACAGTTTTGCCACCTACGTTCAACACTACATTGAAGATGAGCTCCTCACTGGTATCGGCAAGGCTGTGGCATAGCTGCAAGCCTCCTCATGCAGAGTCTTTCCATTTCAAAAGCACTTCAGTGGTGTAAACACCGTTTGTACAGTGTCCCCAGCCTCGCTTTTCTTCTTCTCACAAATTGAGGCTTTCAGTTAGTTGGACATGTGAGCGTATATCTGAACACATAGTCCCTTGATATCAAAGACAGTAACTACATTTAAAAAACATTTAAAGTTGTGACTGTACCACACACAGACAAGCATGGAAATCCTCCACAAAGATGAAACCTCCTCTATCTAGACACAGCGGAAGCTTGGGAAACATTACAATGGCGAGGCACCGGCTGTACAATACAGATTTCTATTATTCTACATAAACTGTTTCTCAAAATGCTTCAGAGTTAAACAGAGGAGTTAGGTTTCCTCCTCTTAGTTTAATGTTTTTTTGTTGGTGTTTTTTTCCCCCCTCTCTCTTTTTTTCTTCTTTTTGAGGACTGGATTAATTCCAGTGAATGACACTGTGATATACCAATTAGTTGGAAATGCTACACTAACAGTGTGAAGATTATGAATGTGGTCTTCTGCTTCATTTATCAGAGCAGGGGGCACAAAGACACTCTTTCTCCTAGTTCAGGAAAAGCCTCACACATCATTTTGAAGGAGGAACCATAAAGCCTTCCATCAACAGTATTTGGTTCTTGTGCCTACCACATGCAGTTTTATGTAAGGGGTGCAGAGTGGCATTGGGCGTGTTGTGGAGAGATGCAGTCGCATGCTGAAACATGTCTGAGAGTACAACACACATTTCTCTACAGTTTTCCAGAGCAAGGAATTGTGTAAAAATACAGTATGAACAAAATGTAGACGTGACTATTTTACTAATGGCTGAAGAAACCTAAGGGATGGCATTCTCAGAGCCAGCTCTTTGTCTGTCAGGTACCACTGGCCTGTTGCTACCACTTTGCTTAGAAGGCTGTTGAGGGAGCTTAGAGGGCATTGTGTATTTTTAATTTTTTCTGGCCATGACGTGGGTAACATGTCCAGCATAAGCCTTGTAAAAGTTAGCTTGCGCTACTTTTCTTCATTTTTCGTGTCCCAAAACAAATGTAAGGGTCAGGTTCTGCTCTCAGTTCAGTCTGTTAATAACAGTGGGATTGCACGGTTCCAGTCCACAACAGGATTGGATCACTGTTGAGCCACTCCTCCATTTTTTGGATTGCAAGTCTTTTGTTAAAATCAGTGAGGGATTGCGGCCAGAGCATAATTGCATAAGGTGAAAAATCCCCTTTGTAAAGCCTGAGGCCAGCAAATTGAGTAGATTCTAATGTGTCTGTATGGATCTCCTTTGACACTATGCATAATTTCACAGTGTTATTTTTATTCTGGTAGAGATTTTTTAAAGTCATTTTTTAAGAAGAGCAAAGCATGAGAGTTCCGATTATACTAGACATGATCTCATAGTAAATTGCCATTGAGAAATGTGTTCTTTATTATAATATGACATTTGGATCCTGCTACCTCTATATTACATAATATATAGGCGACATTCTTCACAAGTGAGACAAGTAGTGATTGCTACTGATTGTCCACCTCCTGGAACACTGAGGGTTACAGACAATACTGTAGCAAGACTAGCCAGTGTATTTTTAGGCCAATGACTCAATTAGAGATCAGGCACCAGTGCAACTTATTTATGCATTGTATAAATTTCTGTGTCTTTCTTCCACAGAAACCCTTGCACATTAAGTTATGACATTATTAATCAAACTTCTGCAGTGCCCTGCCTGTGTCTCATGTTTCCAGTTCTTACAGGGTTGAAATGATTTTGGAGCAGAATTTAACTCTTACTTTTGGCTGCTGTGTAAGGCTTTGCAAGTCACACTGCAGTAATGTATTGGTACAGAGTGACATAACTTGCTCTGCTTTGCTTCTGAAATGGCAATAGTAGTGCAGATGAATGGGTCTTCCTGAGAGGATAGTCTGAACAGGAATGTAATACCTGGTTCTCGCCTCTTAGAGGACACGAACCCTTTTTCCATCTTGACCCCTCTTATGTTTGGACTCACTTTCACTGAGAAACTGGTTTTCTATCTAACTTTAAAAAATTTATTTATATAATATGAAACATCTGAAGTCAGTTAACAGCTTTAGTGAGAGCAGAGGGATCTCCTTCAGTGTGTAATGTTGGAAGCATGTACAGTCAGCTGGAGAGGCTTCAGTATCGGTGTATGTGAGAAAGGATTTGCTTTTAGGCTTTCCAGTCTGGAGGCAGGCTGTTAATGTAAAAATCTTCTAATTTAAAACTCTTCGCAAATGAAACCAAACTAGCTGCAAACTAATTCTCTGTAGTCAGTGGTCCTGGCTATAACCAGCAACTCCTTGTCTTCAGTCATTAGAAAATATTTATGAGTTCACTGTGCTCTGTGAGTGCTTTCTGAGATCTGCATGTCCTCATTAATCCTTCTGACCACAGGCTCATGAAACGTCTCGTGTCATGTAGAGCTTCACTTAACTCTTTTCAACTCACTTAATGTAATCTATATTTCAGCTATTTGTGTGTCAAAAGTGATTATAGTATTGTACAGCTAGATCATTTATGTGGGAGAAAGGAATTAAGGCAGGCTGTACATTATGCCTATCTGACAAGCATCTTAAAATACTATGCAGTAACCTCCACAAATTATTACGTTTTAGTATTAAAAGCTGTTTGTCTTGGTTTTGCTTCTTCTCTCTGAGCTTTCTTAAGGAACCCCATTTGTGCATTTGACAAGTTACTTTCTTATAGGTCTATTGAAAATTATTTGTACTTCTTGCTAGTGTTAGTAATTTTGATTTTTCTTTCTAATATGTCTCCACATTTTTTATATTGTGTTTAAAAGAGAGAGTGTGCTTTAGTTTTTTGAAGTCTATTGGTCTCATAGGAAATTGCTTAGTAGCAGCTTGAAGGGAAATGCTTCCAGTAACTGGTATATTTTCTTTCCATTAGAGATTAACCATTCCAAGCAGTTGTCCCAGAAGTTTTGCAGAACTGATGCACCAATGTTGGGATGCTGATTCAAAGGTAATTAAATGTGTGTTTGATTTCTGCACCAACCCCCCAGCCTTGTTTTGCAAAGTGCATTAGCATTTCTTTGGGGGACAAGTCTGAGGTGACACCATTGACACATTTCTTGACAAAGATACCCAGGACTGTCTTTTTTTTTTTAGTGTGTTTATATATTTATACCTAAATAACTCTCTCTCTCCCTTTTAATCAAGAGTTACTATGCTGCTAACTTTGTAACTACTAAAGACAATGACAGGGAATAGGGTGAGATGGCAAAAATGTAGCCATTTTGGAGCAAGTGGAAAAAATTGTGGGTTTTGTATTTTCTTCCAAAGGTTAGTACTTAATCCCTCTTGGATGTATGTGAGCATTACGTTATGAAATACAAATTTCAAGGTCCAATTCTGTGCCCTACTGGTGTTGAAAACACAAGTATAAGTAAAGAATAAATTAATCCATAAAACATGGGTGGGAACAGCAGCAATACATTCTTAATTAACATGAAACCTTTCCTAATCTGTTCCCTTATGGTGAGCTTTATAATGACTGTACTGTAATAATATGATAATAGCAGTGCTGTTTAACCATGAAAACAGAATAAAAAGTTAAAAGAGCTGCACCATTGTCACTATTAATCTACTGCTACAAGGAAGGGATTAAATAAGTATTTAGACAGTAAAAGCTTTTGTAGAGAGGATAGTCTGAACAGGAATGGACAGACTATCTTTAAATGGACTTTGTGACCATCCTATTGTACATAAAACTGGCTGAAAAGAGCCTGTGGGCATACTAGCTTTAGCAGCAAGGATTAACATCTATTTCCTTTGCCTATGAAAAAATTTGAGACATTGAAGAATAGTTAAGCAAAGGAAATTGTGCTCTTTTTCTCAAGTCAAGGCACCAGGAAGAACTTAATTTCTTTAAACTCAGGAGAACGTTAGCTACTACTTCACAGAGATCAAGATTAATTCCAAGACAAATGAGAGCATATAGGTGCTCTAAACTAGAATTTATCACCAAAGAGTAGCCATAGAAGAATAATATGAGAAGAGAAATAAGCATTCTTGGTCTTGCTTTTAAAAGCAAGGGGTTGCTTTCCTACAGAATGGATCTGGAAGACTGAGATCCATCAACATGTGATTTCCACATGAACAGACATATAATTGCCATTCACTTAATAATTCCTTGTATCCTCCCTACAGAACAGATGGGAGAAAAATGCTTCAAGTTTTTGAATCTACAAGTAGGCTGCTTAAGTTCTAGGTCAGTAATTACTGAAGAGGACTCTCAGTGCCAGCTGCTTATCATTACTAACCGCTCCCAAGTGTCAGCATCACTACCAAAGGCCTCAGAATAAGAATTATTGGAGCTTCTTTTCTGTAATTGTAGCACATACTGATCAGCTCACTCTCTGCCTTGTTCGAGACACATCCAAAAGTGTCCAAAAGCTGTTTCTCAAGGAGAGGGAGGGATTTACATGTTGTAAAAGAATGATGCTTAACCATCAGGCTGAGTTCTGTCTGATAATTTATCTGAGTGTGGGCTGGTTCCTGGGGACATTATTCCCAGAGGAATCTCTAATGCATGCATACTGAATCTCATGTGAGATGGGGTTTTCTGACAGTCTGCTCTTTGCTAGTTTTTTTTCATGCAGCTCTTCTTCTGTTAGGCAATTACAGCTTTGTTCACATGACTGAAATGGAGTAATCTGTGGTCACAATTTGGACATGTGACTGACTTATTCAGTCACGTGCTGGGAAAGGTTCGCTACTTACAGCTCTCAAAATGCTTTGATAAAGGGCTGTGTGGCCTGCATGAGCCAAAAGATGGAGCACGCTCCTCTGAAATACTGCTCTGTGTAGCGTTCCCTTTTTGCCAGGATTAGCTTTAGAAAATCTGATCGTTGATGCATGAACAAGTTACTGAAGGTCAAGCAGGGGTGAGCTTGAGTATGTCAGCTGCTCAAAAGCAGTTGCTAAGGTGCATACTTCTAGCCCACAGAAAGCATGAGGTAACTTTTGGTGCCTTACCCCTGAGAAATGAGGGATATGTATTTATGGTGGGGCTAAGGAATACACTTGGAGAGCTGCTGCAGAGCAGCTGGAGTGTCAGACACTGCTCACACCATAATTTCTTCATGGGAACAGACAGAGTTATTAATGTTGCTTTGAATTCTTAAGAATTTCTTTACACGTGGAGAAAAATATCTGTAGTGCTCCATGTGATACTTGGAATGGTAGTCTTTATGCAGTTTAAACTGCTGGTTGAAACAAACAGTTCACACCTTAAAATTTCTACCAAACAAGTTGCTTTTGCTTGGGTATTAGGTAATTGTGGAAACAAGGCTGCTCATCACTGATGTCTTTGTTTACTGGGGTTACTTGCTTTTGAGTTGTAGGTGAATAATTCTTTCTCATTTCAACTGTTCCTTCAGTTTCTCTCCACATCAAAGATGTTTATAAATTACAGAATATTTCAGTGGAAATCAGAAATCTGGAAACTGAGAAGAAACAAAAAATGAAAGACATATGGGCTAAAGATCCTGGTTTTATGGAGACCTATTCATTAAGACATACTGAGTGGAAGGAAACAATGAAAACATTAGCCAGAATTATTTCTAGAGGGGCATATATTTTAAAGATTTCAGTATGAGACATCACAGATATAAAGGGAAACAGTTCTCAAAGGCGACTCATGCCTTGATATTTTAAGAATCCCTTATAAGGGCTTTCTAGAAAGTGCTAAGCAGTTATCAACTGAAAAGAAGACTTTTTTTGGTTTTTTTTTTTTTTTTTAAGTTTCTCAGCTCAGGCTCCCAGTTTCCCAAATCACTTTTTGCCAGTTTTAGCCAAGGTACCACTCTGCATTTAAAGTGCGTTTATTAAATCTGAAATTAACCTTTCCTAGGGGCAAGAATCCAACAAAACCCATGTGACAGTGTAGGCTTGTGCCTTCCTGTCAGGTTTGTCTCCATGCAAAGCTGCTACCTGTAAATCTGGCAGCTGCAAAGCTGGCAGGGTAACTGCTGGCTGTTTACAGAATTTGCACAGCCAGAGATGTACAGTACTTTGACAGTACTGTGTGACTGCATTTGTTCCAGCTCCAGTTGCGCCAACTCTGCAGTCCCTTTGCCTGTAGTGCAGGACCCACCATGTGATTGTTGCTGCTTCTCCCAAATCAGTTGGTTGATTCTTTTGCCTGCCCTTAGTAAAAGCCCTGTTCTCTGTCATTGTCTCCACTCTGGCAAGCCTGTCTTACTCCAGGCAAGCCTGACAGTAGAACTGACTGTGCTCACTTAGTGTCAGCCCTGCCCTATACTTCCCAGTATGCACATGAGAAAAAAGGAGCAAGCTAAACTCATAGATGTGTTTTGTAAATTATCCTGAATAGTCCATAAAATATTGTAGATAATGCAGCATGGGAATGCCCTTGGTGTCTTCTTGAAAATAGAATTTATTTTGTATAGGCACTTTTTTTATGTCCCTGCCAGTCTGTTGGACAATGCGTAGCAGTTGCAGTACCCTGGTAAATTTCAGGGAGCCACTATCTACTGTCTGGCAGCTTCCTCACCATTTGGGAGGCCCTTGAATCCCTTCAACAGTTCACATCCACTGGTGTAGTTACAAGAGATGCAGCCATAGCAACAAAAAGGGTGTGAAGGCCGGTTCTGCCCCAAAACCGCACTGGAGTCTGTGGTGGTGGTACCATGCGTGGATTCAGTGCTCTGTGCCCCCAGTGCAGCCCACTCCTGACCGGGGAAGTCTGGGCTCTTCCCAGGGTGTGTTCAGAGGATCTGCTCAGCTGTGGCAGGTCCAGCACCACCATGCACGTGGAGGGGAGGACAGCTGTCTCCCCGGCCCCCTGTAAAGGCAGGGTTACGCTGCTGGGTTTCCATACAAGGGACTGTGTCACCAGTGCGAGCAGTGTGCTGCTTCACCGGTACCTGTTGCTGTGGAGCTCTGCGTGCCCAGTTTGCTGCTCTCTGCGTGCTGGGCTGGGGAACAAATTGCATAAACACTCGTGGCTGGGGCAAGCTTGGCTGGGGCAAAGAAAATCTGTGTAGCTCACTGAACTGCCCATTGCCTGAAATCATGGAGGTGGACAAAAAAATGACAGACAAAGCCTCCAGTTACAGCCAAATAGTGCAGCATTACAGTATAAGAGAGCTTGTCTCTTTTTTTGTTATGCATTTGACACTTTTTCATGCTGTTTGACATTTAAAATAAAGAAATTGTCTGTCTTTTATAATGTGGAAATCACTTGGATCTTCCTGAGAGAGACACCTCAGCATTGTTCCTAATTGTTTTTGTGCTCCCAAATTAAAATGCACGTTTTAATTGCGGCATCTGTAATTTTAGCAGAAATGGTATAATTAAAGGCACAGTAGAGAGAGAATGTGCATCATCCCCTTATTATGTATCTACATTTTGTTTCAACCTTTTGTCTCAACCTTGTCTGGGGTCTGTCAAACAGACTAACAGAGTCAGTGCTCTTTCAAGAAACACATTTAACTGGCTTTTTCAGTTTTCAGTTATTATCCTACTTCATAGCTTCCCCTTGGGACTAAGGGAAAAGTGAAAAAAAAAAAAAAAAACAAAAACCCAAAAAAACCCCAGAAGTTTTAACTGGTCTTTCTGTCTTGTGAGTACAGTGGGTCTTGGATGGAGAGCCCTGGAACAGAAAAATGAGTAAATGAGCCCAGGACAGAAGAGCACAGAGTCCACTAACATGAGCTTAGCTGCCAGGCAAGACATCCTTCCTTAACCTCAATCTTCACTTGTTCCCTGGCTGCTTCTGAAATAACTAAGTGAGAGTTTTCTCTGAAAGTATCTCCTCTGCAAGAGGGGAACTGCAGCTAGAAACCTGTTTTTGATAGGCAGCTAAATGGCTTGTTCACACACCAAAGAGTTTATATTAATACCTGTAAAAGGCCATCTGTATAATTACCAGTTGCTGATGGTCCAGCCTTCTCTATTTGGAAGCATTTTCCCTCTTAGCTTGAGAAAAATTATTCTTTCAAATTAAGAATCTAGATGATTGATGATTCTAATGTTTAGTACTGTTTTACTAGTAGACATGGGAGACTAAGCTAAAGCTTGAGTCCTACTAGCCTGTGCGAGTCTTCTCAAACTTTCCTTTAATGGAAGAACAAAAAAAAAGCCATTTACAGATTTACAGTCCCCTTGTAGGATGCTGTGGTCAGAAAGAAGTGTGGCAATTCCTGTTAATTGTGGGGTTTTAGGTGAAAAATTCCTGCAGATAGTTTTAGTACTTTTATATGAATGCAAATGCTCTGTTTTGGTTTTCTTTTTTCTTCAGAAAAGACCATCTTTCAAGCAGATTATTTCAATCCTGGAATCTATGTCAAATGACAGCAACCTTCCAGACCAGTGTAACTCATTCCTGCATAACAAGGCAGAGTGGAGGTAAGTTTTCTTCCTCCCGAGATGATATGATGTGGTTTTACATTGAAATGGTATGAGTGGGTTTTTTTTCAGAAAGACATCAGACTCCAGTGATGTACTGGTAGAAAATATGTGTGCTTGAAGTATTTTTAGAACATAACTTACCTTGTTGTTTTTCAGGAATGCCCAGAATGTTGCGAAACGTGTATTAGGAGCCAATGCACTTAGCTGTACCCTATATTTATTATTACAGTGGTTTAGGCATCATGATATTTATGGTTTTGTGATTCACATCTTAAAACCAATTACAAGGTTTCAGTCAATAGTGTGGGGGCAAAAGAACTCAGATAACATGTAGGTTTGATGCCATTTTCATAGAAAGTATATCAGTGATGTTAATATTAAAATCAAAAAAAAGATAAGGGGCCTAAAAACCCCACCTTCCAAGTCAAGCCTCACTTGTATGCATTCTACCATTTTTATGTGTTCTCCTTTATGTCAGCTGTGTGTTCACACATCCAGCATATGCCCATGCCAGTCCTGTTTTTACAGTGTTCTAGCACTGCTTGAGCATACGATTTTAGCTATTGCTGATTGTAATTGTTATTCATCAGTGATTATAAATGGAGATGAAATTTGAGACAATTTTATTACATTACAGTTTTGCAGTAAAACTTCCAGCCTCTTTTTTGGAATGTGCCAAAACTTCAAAAACCTGTCCCTGAAGCTGTTGTGGGTTAGAAAACTTGCTGCTTCCCAGTACAGCCTTCTGTTTGAGATGGAATATTGAAAACAGATCTGCACAGGGAGATGATTTTTGCAGACGATCGTGCCTCAGTCTATATTAAGAAGCGTTGGCTCTATGCCGAATAAGCAGGGAGCACAAATACCGAAAGATTCCCTGCATCGAAGAAACCGGGACGGGGTGGAGGATGGGGAGGAGCACATGGAAATGGGGCTTGTGTCAAACCCGGCAATCCGGCGTTTCTTCCGCTGCCTTCCAAGGAAAGGCAAGACGTAGATTTTTAATGGGGCGAGTGGAAAAACTGAGCTGTGGCCGGGACGCCCCCGGTCACACGGCGGGGTATAAATAGCCCGGGCCGGGCCCGCCNACTGAGCCCTGCACTGCTGCTGCGGCTGTGGGCACCGCTGGGCCCTGCTGCTGCTGCTGCTGCTGGCACCACTGAGCCCTGCACTGCTGCTGCGGCTGTGGGCACCGCTGGGCCCTGCTGCTGCTGCTGCTGCTGGCACCACTGAGCCCTGCACTGCTGCTGCGGCTGTGGGCACCGCTGGGCCCTGCTGCTGCTGCTGCTGCTGGCACCACTGAGCCCTGCACTGCTGCTGCGGCTGTGGGCACCGCTGGGCCCTGCTGCTGCTGCTGCTGCTGGCACCACTGAGCCCTGCACTGCTGCTGCGGCTGTGGGCACCGCTGGGCCCTGCTGCTGCTGCTGCTGCTGGCACCACTGAGCCCTGCACTGCTGCTGCGGCTGTGGGCACCGCTGGGCCCTGCTGCTGCTGCTGCTGCTGGCACCACTGAGCCCTGCACTGCTGCTGCGGCTGTGGGCACCGCTGGGCCCTGCTGCTGCTGCTGCTGCTGGCACCACTGAGCCCTGCACTGCTGCTGCGGCTGTGGGCACCGCTGGGCCCTGCTGCTGCTGCTGCTGCTGGCACCACTGAGCCCTGCACTGCTGCTGCGGCTGTGGGCACCGCTGGGCCCTGCTGCTGCTGCTGCTGCTGGCACCACTGAGCCCTGCACTGCTGCTCTCGGAGCCCTGTGCTGAGGGCTCGTGGCGGTACTTAAAGTACCCCAACTGCATGGCACCGTTGTTCATGCAGACTCTGAGCATCATATTGTGGGTTTGACAGCAAACAGAACAAGGAGGGTTGGAAAAAAAGTACCATTCTAATGAGGGTTTTTTATAATAAAAATATTTATTTGAAAGATGAGCAGGTGCTCAGTTGCCTTTAGGAAAAGCAAATAACTACTTAAATCTTTCCAATATAGCAAAATAAAAGCTGTACTAGCTGATGTTTGGTAACAAACATTGTTTTACTTAATCAGTTTATTTCTTGAAGTGTGACTCAAGTGGCCTAAGTATTTCTTGTAAATTTTGTTTTGATACACCTAAATTTCTCAGATGAGGAATGTCTGAAAAGGTGTTAATGAAAAGCCATGTAGCAACAAAAAGCTCTTTGGTACTATCAAGTAATTAAAAACTTCTTACCATGGAGACTTGTGTTAAAAATAAATGTGACATTTTTTCTGGAAGAATAAATGACTTAGAGACAAGGAAGTATGAGAGGGAAAATAAAAATTCTTGATGGGACAGGATTTGCCTGAAAGCAAAGATGTTTTTTGAATTGAGCTGAAATGAAAACAATGTTCAGGAAGAGCACAGATCATGTGGGCACTTGTTTGGAAGCCGGAGGGGTGCTCTCCTATCCAAATTCTGGTAACAGCTTCCTGCCCTGATGTGAAAGCCATGTCTGTAAGGAAGCTTTCATGAATGTTTAGCCAAATAAACAGAAAGTATGCAAAGATTTTGCCACCTGAAGTAGATGAAAGATGCATAAAGGGATCCCAAAAGGATAAACTAAAAGAGACTTAAGTTTGTTACATTAAACTAATGTGCAGGAGTTTTTAGTATTTTAACTTCTACATTGAAAAATCTTTGCCTTTACTGATTTTTTTTCTTTTTCTTCTTTTTTTTTTTTTATCCCATAGTGATTTGCAGAGATATGGAACCAGCAGTAGGGAAAGTATGAGATGTATTACCACAAGATAGGGAATTTTAATGAAGCCTGGATATCAGAGCCGTGGAGAAGGGTGGGCTTGGGATAGGCAAAAATTATACTTGTTCCTTTGAGGGACCTCTGAATTAATGATCCAGATACTGCACTTTCACAAGGATACTGCACTTACCAAAGCAAATCAAAGCTCAGACAAGCTAGATTGTGTTTTTCCCCACTCTTAAAAAAAGGCAAGCTGAGGTTCTTTTTGTACAGACATGCCAAAATTGTAGCTGTAACAGCAAGTAACTGGAGTCTTCAGTATCACTGACTGGCTGGCATGAAAACTGAGAGTGGGCTGAGTCTATACATGACTGCTGGAGCTGATAACACAAATGATGCTTTGACTTATCTATATAATGTGGTCTTATTTGCAACATTTTCTGGTCTTCATTTTTATATTAATATCACATTTTGACCTGCTCGTTCTGTATTTCCTTAAAATAATTCAGTGTCTTTTTTCCTAACTGTTCCACACGTGTTCAACACATTTTTATTATTAATAAAATAAGGGCACTGCCTTATGCCTGAGTTGCATAGGTCTAGTTGCATAGGCCCTGTGTTTAAGTTCATATTCTGTGATCTTTTTGGAGCCCTTTCTCAAGTCACTGTATTACAGTCAGGAAAAATTACTGTAGAAGTAATGATGTTCCAATTCAGTGAGAGATCACATTTGTCTGCATTTAGTCATATATACTAACTGCATCTCTCCTTCCATCCTCTCCCCACGAGTGGCTGCTCTAATGATTAAAATAGTTTATTAGTGATACTTACATTAGTGTATTAGTAGCAATTCAAGACATATAAAGAAATGCCAGTCATTGTTTTTAATCTGTTTATCGTTATAGTTTCTAGTAATGTATTTGTTCTTCAGTGTCATGGAATGAAATTATACTAGAAAAACTAGTAAACTCACACTGCAGAACTACAGAAGCAAACAAATCCACATGTCCTACCATGTATAATGTTTCAAGCTGCTTCATTTATGGAGTAAGACTCATTAACTGGGCAATGTACAGTAGCTTTCTCTTTAATTACACAGTTCCATTATGCAGGGGAATTATTTTTCAGAATGCAACTGTTTTTGCAGACTAACCTTTTATTTTAAGAGAAGTTTCTGTCTAATGAAGAGAGATAATTACAGTACAAAATAGACTTTTGACATAGAGAAAACTATTGTTACCAGGACTCCCCTAGCGCATAATATTATTTTAAAAGAGAATGTAATTTACATATTTAAAAAATTATAGAGTTATGTGTAAGTAGCAGCGATGATGAGAGACAAACTAAGAAAAGCAGTGCTTGCAACTGCCCTCAAATTGCTCTGTAGTTTCCACAGTAGATAGCATACTATGTGTTGCACCTGACAGAAAGGGTTTATGAGCGGTATGGGTGTCTGGTGATGAGTCACTTTCTGACCTTTGGTCCAGTGCCTTTTAGTTTGTTCCCTTGTTGTCTCTTTATTGTGATGTGTAACCACTTTCTACCCAGCGTAGATAGAATAGGCATAGGGATCAATCTTAATTTATGCATGCCTAAATATGATAGAGAATTTTTCTTGAAATCTGAAGCATGATAATTACGAGGGGTATTTGTTCTGACCACCACATAGAACAGCTCACTCAGCAGGACTCAAGTGTGATAAATGCCTTTGCCCCCAGGTGGCTGATTTCTGCAGTAGAATTAAGCGTGGTGGTAAAGTTTGCAGTAGGACTTGCTGGTTATTCACTGTACTTTCTAAGCAATGCTCTCTGACAGAGATGTCTTATCAAAATGAGAAATTCATAAAATTTGGAATGTTTGTATTATTTTATTTGCTTAAGTAGACTCTTTGAGTATGCTATTTTCCCACGTTGAGAGGCTGAACTCTTTTAGTGAAGAAGAGTTTAATCATTCCATGCCAGGACAGGAGATTTACAGAAACAAGTAATTCTCTTTCTCCACCCCAAATAGAAATGACATCTAACTCTGTTAGTCCTTCTACTTTCTTTTTGAAAACATCAGAAGAAGCATATTTTGTTCACAGCATGTTAACACAAGAAAGATAACATGGAAGTTTGAGCCGAATATTTATCCTTGCAGAGTCCAAATAGCTATCTTTGAAGCTGTCTTAGGATCTCTTGTCTTCTTAGGAGCTCACTTTTTCAAGGAGAAAAACAGAACACTGTGATTGAGTCTTCCCACAACTGTCAGGATACAGGTGTCAGGCAGTGCAGAGTCTCCCAAACAAGCACAGAAATGTTAAATGCAAGTACAACCTCTGATACTAATAGGAGATTTTTCTTTTTTTACCCCACAAGCAAAATATATGTCTGAATTTGGTGACAGAATTGTTATTCACCTTCTGTGTATTTGTGTAGTGCAAACCCTGTTAAACTCTTTTCCGAGAGCAGTTCAGTTCATGTGTTTAAAATATACTGTCCATCAGAAAGTATGTCAAAGGAAACTGCTTAGTTAAGGGAGGTACGTGCAGTGAAACCAAATAAAGATGGTATATGCAGCTTTCTTAGAGTACTGCCTTAATTTCCTGCCCTTCCTACTTTTCATAACTTTGCAAGTATGGTGAGAAGTGGAGAAAAGTCAACCAAATCCTTCTCACAACTGTTCCAAATTTGAGAAGCTTGTATTTGTAACCATTTGCAGGGCTGGCTCATATCACAGTTTGTATTTCTGCTTTTGTATCTTCACCTAAAAAAACAGGAAGGTGAGTGGGGAAAACATTCCCCCACAAAATGCTTCTGTACATTTTGAGTGTAAGTTCAAGTTATGAACCCAGACAAATGGGCTTCTTGGACTGCCTGTATTGTTGCTAATGCTTGTCCCATTACCAGTTCTTAATGCAGTTTCTTTATGGATCAGATCATGTTTCATGATGTTGGGGGGAAAGAAAGCATTTTTATTTAAAAAATGTTTTTATATGTTATATAGTATTTTATTCTTTTAAATGTTATTTTTCTTCAACTGAAGGTATTATGGTCTGAAGTATAAACATTACCATTTGTTCCTAAAGCTGTGAAAGACTTTGCATTTGGTAATTAAATGAACTGCTTGAGTTAGTATTGTACTTTTCAGCCTTTCACATTTAATTAACATTCAAGTGGGAATTATGAACAATTTATATCTGTCAGGAAAAGACAAGACGTAACAAATTGTCTCCGTGCAGATGTGAAATTGAGGCAACCTTAGAGAGACTAAAGAAACTGGAGCGTGATCTGAGCTTTAAAGAGCAGGAACTAAAGGAACGGGAGAGACGTTTGAAGATGTGGGAGCAGAAGTTAACTGAACAATCAAATACTCCTGTAAGTAGACAATAATTCAACCTTTCATCTTGTGTCAGAAGTATTTGGAGCTTTGTCTATGTAAATCTCAAGACATACTAAGGAAGTAGTGCTCCTGTTTTCAGCTGTTCCTCTGGGCCAATTTTATTGCATCATTCTAGATAACAATATTTTTTTTTAATTTCACCTAATACATTAGATACCACATATTACTGATAGTTCCTGTTATGACATGGGCATTTTAAGTAGTGTCCCATTGATTTATTTTGAATTCTCAGCTTTAAAAGTTGTTTACATTCTATAAATTCTTTTTTCAAAAAGAAATTTTGAAAAGAGAAAGTTGTAGACTTTATAGTATGCAGGATTTGGTCTTAAATGTAAGAATCATTTGTATCTTCCAGAAGGCATGTAGTGAAAGTTATGCAGATTTTTTTGGTTCTGTTCTTTTTCTTTGAGAAGAAGAAAATTCCCATTCTGTGAAAAGGGGGTCAAAATTTGAAATATTAATTTAAGGTTTTGTTCATAGTTATAGTTAACATAACTTTGACTGGCCAGTTACCAGCTGGTAGAATTCCCACATTTCTATTTGTAAATTGAAAAAAAAAACCTTCCTTGCATTATCCTGAATTTCTTAATGAAATACTATGTTCTTCAACCACTGATTGGCAGAGGGAGGACCACAGGGTTAGTGCATGGCCAGACATTTACAACAGAGTTGTTAAAAAAATACTGTAATACCTACTTGTTTTTAAAGCACTAGCTAAGATAAATACCAAATTGAGATTGCAGTAGCATATGATTTTTCTTTTGCTGAATTTTATCCTACTAATAACCTTGATTCCAGCCAGACCCATTTACATATGACTTGTTTTTAAGGCATAGCTTGTTGCTGTTCTTTGAATGAAGTTGCATTTATGTTCTAGCTGCGAACATGCAGTAGTGAAATCACGGAGGATAAATGTTTTCCTATGTGCAGATTCTGTATGTTTTCAGTAGATATCTGTATGCCTGCTTTAACACTTGCCATATTCCAGTAACTGAGCTGTGGGCCATCCTCTATCCTGAGCACAGCATGAGACACAGCCTTAATGAGCAAACCTTTTCACCAGCAAGGCCCTAGGGTTTTTTTATGCTGTACTTGCTTATGACTTGTACTTTTCACTTAGAGCTGGCATTGCTGCAAGAATAAAGCATTGTGCTAAGGCCTATTGTGCTAAGCATGAACTGTCTTTCTGCATAGCATTAACCCAACTGTCCTATTGCATTTAAGTGCAATTTCTTCTAGTAGTGAAATATAGGTTTGTTTTTTCCATGCATCTTAAGTGAACTGTTACACAGAATGTATTTTTTAAAAAGCCCTTTTTTTGGGAAAAAATTTGACATATTGGCAAAAGAAAGGGCTTATTCAAGCCGGATTTTTTTTTTCGTAGCACTGGTTACACATACAACTATATTTTAAATTCATAGCTGTAAATCATTTGCAAAATATCTTTGGGCATTCTGTTTGCAAGATGTAATGCTTGGGAGTCAAGCATCTGTCTCCCTCCATTAGTTCAGGCAGTGTCAACTCAGCAGCATCAAACTCTAGAGGGTTACAACAGGGAGCTGCAGTGCTTGACTTTACCTTGACTATAAAAGCAGGAGTAAAGATACAGCAACCAGAACTGTGACACATCTTAGAGTTCCCACTAGGCATAAACCTGGTTCTCACCTAGAATTAGGCCTCATTGTGTCTCAGCTGGTACTCTTGTCCCTGCTCTGTGTTCTGCAGTCACCTTTTCACTTGACTGTGCAGCAAAGACCAGAGGCCAGCAGTGGTGTTCAGGAGTAGAAACTTAAACCAAGTGACAGGAGAATGGCAAAGCTGTCTCTGCCACTTGATTCTCCAGTGTTGGAGGGTTGGTAGAAGCTTCATCCTGCATGGTAGGTAACTATGAGTGGCAGGCTGCTCTTGCTCCAAAGAGTAAAGTATACTTCACACACTTCATCATGAGGGAAGGTTGAGGACAATATTTAGAAATGCTTCTGTGCATTTCTCCCTGCTCTTGTTTTGACCCTATTTCTGCTGCATCTTATACAATAGACACCTTTGAGTATGCAAATTCCTTTGTGCAGATCTCCAAAAGCCTCTAGCACAAGGGAATCTGGAGCATTTTGGTGGTAAAATATATCCATAGCTGCCATGGAATGGGAGACTTCTCTTGAAAGAAGATTTGACTTTGTGATGGTAGTGTATGTAGCTAAGATGAACATCTTATTTAGAGGAGGACAGCGAGCAAGACATGAAATCCATATATCACCTGTGATGGCCTGTACCTGCAGGTGGTCATTTAACCATGGAATTTAGAGAGCCTGGTGGATCCTAGCCATTTCTAAGGGTCTCTTCTGATAGTCATCATATGCAGTGTGTCACTAAAGGCATGTCCTGTCCCAACAAACTCTTTGAATTCTCCAGATAATGAGATGGCAAAATATGGAGGAAGTAAAGTGATTATAAGTGCAAAATGAGCCATTCACAGCTTACCCACTCTCAGACATTGAAAAGTCAATGACCCAGAAAGGTGTTTCAGTGGAAAGCTGATTTGCAGCTTTGTTGATTTTTGTAAGGAATTCTTCCCATATGTTGGGGATGCTCTTCTGTGGATCTAAAGTGACCATAACTACCTGGCAATGAAGTGTGTGTGCTAGGTCTTGTTTTTGAAAGATTCCTTCTTTTTATCAGGAAGAGCTTTTGCTGATCCTTGATCCAACAGCCAGGTGTACAGAAGCTTAGCTGCAGGTTCTTTCATCACATAGCAATAGGATCCATGAAGACTGTTTAGGGCACCCCATCATCCCAACTTCTTAATTTCAATTTTGTTTCTTAAACCCTGATCACTAACTTTACTTAACCACAGTGCAAATAGTAAATCTATGTACGTAAGGAAAGCTCAAGTGGAACAGAAGACAGATGCTGTCTTTTTTAATGATAGAAAATTAGTCAATGTTAGTGGTTTTACCAAGAAATGAGCACTCTTTGAGCAACCCTGGCTGTGAAGCCTCTTGTGTTATATACTAGGGCATCACCACAATCACCCTATAACTTGTTTTGATCAACTGCCATTGACTTTTCAATCAGTTTTCTGATTAGGTTAAAAAAGATATCAAAACCCATGAATTTTGGGTAGGTAGTTTTACAAACGCTTTGAAAGGAAAGGCTAGTGCAGGTGTTCACACAGCTCCTTTGTTGTTGTTTTAGTAGTGTCTCAGTTTGACACCCCAAGACAAGTAGGTAGTTTAATTTAGGGTGAAACTCCTGAGTTTTTATTCCCTGTGAAGCAGAGGCAAACATGTCACAGAGGTGACTAGCCTGGCTACTTTGAAGAGGCATTAATCATTTACCTGAAGAGAGCATATTTCATTTGTTACTGCAAACAGACTGGGTCAGTAGAATGCCATTATCTGTAGGTGAAGATTAGCGGAAATTTAATATGATGTACATGCAATTGACAGATGTCTCTTGATACCACTAAAGAAAAAGTAATAAAAAAAAAGCTGAATAAACTGACAAGCTGACCAAAACCACCCCTCTTCCCATGCCTGCTTGTCCCTGGGATGGCTTCTGAAGGTGTGGTGCTGGTGCAGGCTGGAGGCCAGTTCTCCTGTCCTTTGCATTGGTGAGAGACTCATTTCTGATTCTGGCTGTTGCTGGGTGACCCTTTCTCTCCTTTTGAGCATACACTCAAAACAAGTCTGCTGCTGCTTTAATTTCTGATATTTAGGGGCTGCTGCTTCTGCATCAAACTGCAGAGCTTTTTTGGGTTCTCTGGTCTTAACCTGATTTATTCTTCAATCCTGAAAGGTTGAATTAAGTAACTCCAATTGCCTTGGAACCAGTCCACCTGGTTAGAAAATGTCATACTCTGTTTTGTGCTGTACAAAATGAAGGATTGAAGAGTTTGAACCTTCTTTTGTCATGAAAGCTCTGTTGCCTGTGGTTCTTACCATGCCACTCAGTGATTTTGCATTTTGGTTTAAGAACAATGACCCCAGAAGGATGCTATCTGTTTTAATGAATTCTTACTTGACCTCCATGTTTAGATTCACTAATCATATGCTTTCTGTTGATTGCTGACTAATCTGGTGGTGTCTTTTTCCTTGATTTTTAAATTGGTTCTAACTTTCACTTTTGCTCTGTCCTTTCCTTCTTTAAATAGTTTTTCTTACCTCTTGCTGCAAGAATGTCTCAGGAGTCTTACTTTGAATCTAAAACAGAGGAGTCAAACAGTGCAGAGATGTCATGTCAGATCACAGCAACAAGTAACGGGGAGGTAGCTGGCATGAACCAAAGTCTGAAGGCCTTGATGATGACGGGCTTTGGGGATATCTTCTCTCTGAACAAAGCAGGATCTGTCCTGCATTCTGGAATGCAGATAAACATGCAAGCCAAAAAGAATTCTTCTAAAACCACCTCTATGAGAAAAGGGAAGAAAATCAACATGGCTTTGGGTTTCAGTGAATTCGACTGGTCAGATGACGATGATGATGATGATGATGATTTTGATGACACAGATGATAGCAGTGAATGAAATAAGTTGTAGAATTAACCCTGAAATCGTTTTAGCAAAGCAAAACAATAAAGTTTTAGAACAAGAATCCTGTCAGTTTGGTCTGTTTAAATCCTGTAAAAGAACAAAAAGCAAACAAACAACATCAAAAAATATATTTACCAGGCTGAGCATATTTGTATGTAGAAAGATATGTTGTTTTTGTCTCAATTGTGCTGACTTATTTCTGCTTTGATGAAATTTGGAACTAAACTTTCCAAACTAATTGAGATTATTATTGTTTTATGATTATATCTATAATTCCTAGCGCCTGATTACAGAAACTATGGCTTGATAAATTTAAGATCTGGAAACACTGGGAGAAACTTCAATGCCATTATAGCCATTAATGCCATTAATGTACTTCGAATTTTTCTTTTGTGCTTTTTGTCATTTCCCTTACCCCTTTAATTGTCAGTCATATGCATATGTTTGTACTTCCAGATTTGCTTTTTTCTACATCCATTCTTTCTTACTGTTGTAGTGAAGGGGTTTGCTGTGTTTCTTAATTTAAAGCCTTTTTCAAGGCAGCATTGTGGGAAGTCACAAATAGGTTTCTAGGAACAGAGAAGCTTGAGGGGGAAGAGAGGGGTTAGTTAAAGACATAGTTTAAAAACAAATAGCAGCACAACCCAGATAATCCCTATTAGTTGGTGATTTATAGAAATGTTCTTTTTTTTCCCCCCTCACGTGTATGTACATGTGTATATAATTCACTCTAGCAAAGTAAACTGCAATCAGACCTCTGCATCTATTATCAGATATTGTGATCTAGAAGCTAATTTTCAGTTATGTTGATGTGAATCCATGAAGCCTCATTAACTTTGATGGACTTATTCTTGTACCTGAGAGCAAAAATCGGTGTTTGTAAATTTTGATTCTGTTGTATCTGCTTAACGGCGTGTGCCATCCTTGGAAAGGACAAAGAGAAGCCACTGTGACATTTCAGCTTGGGCCCTACTACTGTGGCTTATACGAAATACTCCGTAGTAGAATCTGGCAGTAATGTCAGGAATATTTACTAGACTCTGCATAACTGGTTTTTGCAGCTACGTTACTTTTAAAGTATTGTCACTGCTGTTACAGCTTACCATAAAACTCAGTGCGTAACAATCTGCTGCAATAATTGCCTGCCAGGCACTTACGTTGAGAGCAGTGAGGATGTTTGTCCTGATGACCCCTTTAGTGGTGATGCAGAAGGAGGGAGGGAAACCAGTGCGAACACAGATGCAGGTTAGAAAGGAAGATGTTGTAAAATATTTGCCAAGGAAGAAGGGCAGCATTTCAAAAGAAAAATGTTACTGTGTAGTTCAGCAGTAGTGGGAATAAGCCATCAAAATTCCATTCTCAATTACTGTAAGGGTTTCTTTTATAAAACTTCTGTTTTTGAGTGGCTTCTTTAATTACAGGCTTGCCTGTTACACAGCTGTAACCTATATATTATGGTGGTTTTTGGATAGCTTAGAGAAAAATGGATACATTAGATAACAGCAGGCCTGAAATCATTACCTGTTCACTCAACAAAACAAAGTTCTTTGAAGGAGTTTTTCTAGAGTGTGCACCTCTTTGGGTTGTGAGAAAGAACTGTTTTATCCTTAAGTGTCAGCACTGGTCCAGTCACCTGCAAGGCACAAGTGCTGCGCTCAGGCTGGCCTGCTCCATTTGCGTTGCACGGCATGGTGGTTCCTGCAGGATGTCATTTATCCTCTTCCAAACACTCCCAAATCTATTGACTTGAACTTAACCTCTTGTATCCCAAAGCTTTTCTCATGATGAAATTATCATTTAAATGATGCAGTAAATGTTCAGAGTATCCCAAGGAGAATCTCCTTTGGCTCAGGTGGGGATGGCTTCTTAGGTCCATCAAAGCAGCCTGATTTTAGGGAGAAAAAGAGATTGGAAGGACACATAATGAAATGGAAATAAGGACAAATAGCCTTTTCCGGTGTAGATTTGTACTATTTTTGTAAGTCTACGTCTGCTAACACCCACAGCAGTGATACTATTTTTGTAACTGCCACTTTGCACTCAGCAAAATTTGATGGATTTGAGTAATGTAATATGTGCACTTTAGGTCTTAAGATGTGTATCATTGTGCATAAATTACTGTACCACATAAACAGTGTAGGGATGTACAACTGAAAACAAAATTTGGTTCAGTACATTTCTAATTTAAAAACCCAAAAAAATCTGTTCCTAGCATTGATATTTTGCACTTTTTTGGTGTTTGACAATCTTGGAGCACTTCATGCACATTTATGTTTGTATGGGTTTTAAGTGAATTTGTAAATTAACTCCTTAATCTTTACAGAAATAAAAATAGTTTTTAAGTAGTATGATACAGATTTTCATAGCTGCAAATCACAAGGTTTAAGTCTGTCTTCAAGGTTTTGTGCTTATCCAGGTGTGTAACTTATATCAGCAAATATCATCAAAATGTGGTAATGTGCTTGTAGTAATTTCTACCTACTTGTTTCAGTATTTTTTAATGAAGCAAGATGGATTTTTTTTCCCCTTCGCCTTTTTCCCCCCATGTTGTTTCTCAAAGCAAATTAAACTATATTTAGGAAAAGTTTAAGCTCTTTTAAAACTTCCCTGTGCATTTAAAGTAGCAAAGGTGACCTCTGAATTGTAGATAAGGTGATAACGTGACAAACTCTTCTGATGCAGTTGAGGTAGTGTTATACTTAGGATATTGGCTGTGCTTACTAAAAAAGCAGTGGTATTAATTGCATTTTTACTTTCCTGTGATGAGTTTCACACCAGGTGTCTCCAGCCTACAAGCCAGTTATCATATGTGAGAATCAAGCTGAGTTGTTTCTGCCTCTGAAATGCTTCTCACTAAAGCTTTGAAAATGGCTCTGGTGGGCAGGTATGGTGGTTGGAGGAGGGCAGAGTATTTCATCTTCCACACCTGATTTTGCTCTGCAGTGTATCCGAGTCCATCTTCTCCCTGTCTCATCACCAGGTTATGCAAATCTCCACAACAGTCCACAGCCACATTGTGTGTCAGCTAATGAAAGCATTAACCAAACCCAGAAGGCATTTCTCTGGCTGCTCTGGGCCAAAGCCAGAACAAACCACCGAAAGCCTTCCTGTGCCTTGTACACCTCTCAGCTCACTAGGCCCTCCCTGCCAGGCCTTTTGGGTTCCCAGTTTCTTCTGTCTTCCATAAAGCCTGAAGGTATTTGCAGTAAAATATCATCACTGCATTTGATGGAGGGGAAAGGCAAGAACCAGGCCTGAATTTGGCATTTTTACCTGGTTGCTGTACTGCAAACATTAACTTAGGTGGGTAAATGGCCTCAGAGAAGAATGGGGAGGATCGACTTTTGGCTTGCTTAATGGTCAGCTGGGACCAAGACAGGATGTCCAACTCCCAACTCCCTTTCTTTTCCTTCAGCAGTGGTGGAAAAAAAATGGAAATGGGACTTAATGAAGGAAAACTTTTGATCTGGTCATTTTTGTGACAATGACATCACTAATTTCTTGGAGTAGCAAGTGCCTTAGGGTGCGGTGTGTGGGTGTGCTGGATTGCCAGCCATTGTGTGCTCCCTGACATGGAGCTTGTCCCCTCTGGACTGGAAGGGCTTTCTGGCATGGCCTCTTGTCACACGGTCATGTTCATGGCTTGTCATTTGCTTATCATTCCAGAGGTTTTCTTAGATGTTGATTCCCTTTCCTTCTGGGTTTTAAAGTGTTTATTCTGAGTTGAATATCTGATGCAATAATGATGGGTATTGCTCTCAGCAGTAGCAATAGATCTGTAGTGTGCATATAGCTGTTAAGTATTGAGCAGTGTTAATGTGTTTCTTTAGTGCTGTACTTCCTTTATCTGTAATCAGGCAGCTTTTACAGGTTTTTAATAAGACCTCTGACTCGACAGAGGTTTTAACTACAGTCCTAGGTAGAATGTTCAGGTAGAAAAAGTAAGTTCATTTAGTAATTTTTCACAGCCCTTAAAATGCACTGGTAGGAATCTGGAGGGAGAGACCTTTCCCCTTTCCCCCAGGCTTCAACTTAGTGTACACTGTAAAATCTGCACAGAGATTTCTGATGTGTGAAGATTTAATTTTAAAACTGTAGAACCAATGACTTTCTTTTAACATTTTATATTGTGTGCTAAATACTCATATGCCTTTTAAAGTCAGATATAGTCCACTGCATTTCTTGCTTTTGCACTACTGAAGAAGTTTTGTACTGAATAGTAGGAGTCGATGCTACTTACACTTCAGGTTTGAACTGTTGGAATTCGAATAGAAAATATTTTCACAGTGTTAGAAAACTTCATTTTCCCTTCTGGAAAAGCAAAGCTGAGCGCAGTGCCTATGCCAAGACTCTTGTGCTGTAAACTGAATATATCATTTGTGTGGAACATGCAATGTTACACTTCTGTGTGGTAAAATCTTGCAGTGTCAGTTATCCTCTTTATTGCACTTGACATACCATGTCTTATTTTATTCACACTGTGGATTCGATTTTCCAGTGTAAAACCAAAGCAAGCAAACAAAAAGAAATCATACAATGTATTCAATTTTCTCGATTGGTGTCATAAACTTTCTTTTGGTGTGAACTTTTCCCTTGCTTCTCTTTTGTTCCAAACTTCTATTTTGCAATAAACATTTTGACAGTAAATTTTATGCATTCGTGTCACTGTGTAAAACGCTGGAGTTCCAAGAGGTTCCTTATTGTCTGCTGGTTTAAGTCACTTTTCTGTATTACTAGCTGTGTGACATTTCTCCTTTATTCTCTCATTAAGAAAAAAAAAAAAAAAAGAGAGAAATAATACAGAACTTTCCTTCCACTGGTTATATTTAAACATGAAGAAAGCAGAAAAGCAGAAAAAACCCACATCTAAAACACCTAAAAATGCATTATTGGACTTCTGCAGTAACTTTTTCAGTTGTACAAATCATTATAGCAGGCTCCTGCAGCAGCAGCCAGTTTGACTATAAGTACCTACAAAAGGCACAACTCACGGCCTCCTGAGGGTGTTCATTCTTGCCACCTGCCCTTCCTTGCCCTTAAGTGTTGCCCCAGCACTACTTTAGCCCGCAGTGTTCTGCCCAGGCTGCGGGTCCCTTCGTGTGCAGCTGGAGGTGCCGGGCTGAGGGCCTGCCTAGGGAAAATGCTTGGCTTGTGGGTGGGGTCTGGGGAACCTGGGGGTGGCAGGGCTCTCTGGAGGAGGTGACAAAGCCACGGGGGCTCGGGGGTGACTGAGCTGAGTCTCTCATAAATTACTGTTATCTGCATCAAAAGAGTTTGCAACTACATCATGATACTGAGCTTTTGGGAGACACTGATTGTTGAAATACAGATCTACAACAATTAATGTTAACCCTTTAAGCTGGATAAAAATGCCAAGAAGATGACACTTTGGATACCATATACTTGAATGAGTAAAATGGCAATCACTATTACAGTGACATCTTCTTCTCTGTCAGTTTTCAAATCATCCCAGAATTTTGGTTAATGCAGCCATTCCTCTGTGGTTTCCTAGTGCTTCAAGAGCTAACACCTTCTTGCATCCAACAAAGTGTAGGAGGAGGCTGGGAAGTGCTGCGCTCCTCCAGCCTACAGGAGTAGTTACAAAGCAGTGGCAGAAACCAAGAGACACTTGTCTGTACATGGGTGGGAAGACAGTCTGCAGTCCAGTGAAAGTTTTCTTTCCTTTTGCAGAAAATATCCATCATTTGGGAGGGAGTAACAATCCCAGCATTATTTTCATTGCAGACCAAAGCCGTAGTAAAAGTTTCTGTAGTGTCAGAACCAAGAGGAGAGGCAGATAGAGTCCCTTACCATCAGATGGTTTACTTGTGCTTCCCAAGTTGTTTTTGTTGGAGATCTGCTGGTAATTTTATCTGCAAAGAGGGACAGGATTGATTTAACACTGCCAGCACGCTGTTGGAGTCAGCCCACAATCAGTGTGAATCCAGTGGTTTAGTACATCAATATGAGTTGCAGTCCTGCACTTTGCAGGGAAAAAGGAACATAATAGTATCAGCCACTGGCGTAAAATTTGGGTGGAGGGGAGAAAAATGGTCAGATGGTTTTCTTTTCAATTCATATCTCTCACACAGTTGCTGCCCTCCTTTGATATTTGTGCATGGACCGAGGAAGATGTGGTGAGTATTTTGTGTTAATGTTGCCAGGGTCTTGGTGCTGGAACTCTCTGACAAATTACAGTGGGCATGGTGGGAGGGAAGGCTGGGTCAGAACACCTAGGTGAGACTTTACTGCTGTTTGGTGAAACTTGTGTCCCAGAAAGGCTTGAAAATGACCAGGAGTAAATTAAGGATTTGACTTGCCTTAATAAAACAGTCACATTCTGCAGTGTCCAGAAAATAGTGGGAGCTGGGAGCAGCCAGGAGGGCATTCCTGGGTCCTCGTTTAAGGAATGTGGAAGTGCCCAATGACCTGGCCCTGGACAGGACAAAACGAGTTCAAAGGTTTTATCTCACTGTGTGCCATCTGGATGGCAATTAACTGAAAAAAAGTTTAGGGCTTTTTAGGGGGTGTGGAACCTCTTTTTCATATAAAATAATGGCATTATGTACTTTGGGGTTTTTTTTCAGTTAAAAGGCTAAACAAGACACATTAGTGATTTATCTCTGACATCTGTGTCAAAATTATTTTAATGTCCTATCAAGCACTCCCTTTGTGTCTTATGCATCATGGGGTTGTTTGGCTGACACTTACCAAAGGACTGTCTGGAAAGCCAGTGCAAAAACCATAAAAGCCCAGGCTCCTTCACTTAAGCCCTTTTAGCACATGATATTTCTCAGCTTCTGCTTTGGTCATTTCAGTTCTTCATGACAATAAACTGAGAAAGGTGGCTGCAAAATGGAAGGCAGTTTGGAAAAACTTAATAGAAGTAATCACTTGCATTGGTGAATCCTGAGTCCTTTATCCCAAAGAGAGAAATATTTTTAAATTTTGTTTTAAAAAGGATGATTACTTGTGAACTCCAAATAACTGTAATACAAGATTTTGATAATTTGAACTTCAAGATTGATTCCTCTTTTTTGCAGTTTTTCTGGATGCAACAACTTACTAGAAAAGGTAAAAGCTATTCATATGTCCTTTCATGCTCACATTTATGAACTAATAAACATTTGTTCATTTTTCCCCCCTCCAATAAAGTGCCATGTGGATTTCTGAATAACCTCTTTTATCTTAAGGCGATACTTCTGGTGAAATGAGTGTCTATGCTAGCTTGTTTAAGGAACATCATATCACTGGGAAGCAATTGCTTCTTCTAGAAGAAGAGGATTTAAAGGACATGGGAATTATTTCCAGAGGACACATCATCCATTTAAAGGTATTATCAGCATATATTGAATGTTGCAGTAGGTTATAGTGTGAGTATTACAGAGTCTATGGGGTTTCAGTAGTATGAGCAACAAAAAAAGTTACAAAGCTAAATAGAGAAAATATTTGGTATCTAAAATAAACAAAATTATAGCTTCATATAGGTCTAGAACTCAAAGCAACCTGAGCATTTTATGAGGCATGAAAATGTGCTGTGGTCTTCATACTCCTCTGTAGTTCTTATTTTTCTTGTGAGCTGGATGGCAGTACTGCTGCAGCTTCACCTAGGAGGGCCATTCTCCTATCAGAAAAGCTTGGGAATTTTCAGAGAGAACTCTTTTTAGCTGAGGGAGAAACAGATACAAAACAGTCATTTGAACTGAAATCAGCTTCTCAACTTCCACATCTCATTTATAGCATAAAACATATTTAGACTAACGAAACTCAGTTGGGACAACTTTAAAGCTGATTGACAGACAGGTTTCTTTGCTCTTAGAACTTTGCTTTTAAACAGTGTTTTAAATATCTAATGTTTGTAATGAGTTAAGAAAATCACGATCTGGAAAATGTGATCATGACAGCAGTAATGGTATTAGTACTGTAGCCACAGGAGAGAGTTTTTCTGGCAGTCAGCTTTGGAAAAAGGATTCTATAAAAGCAGCATCTATAATTCTGTTGGGTCTCAATCATTTTAGATCCCAATTTGCTAGTAAAGACATACTTGTGTTGTAATTGCTAGTCCTGCAAATTTCGCTTTGTAAGTCACACAGATTTATTCCCCTTTTGCTCATCAGTCTTTTTTTCCATGCCCACACACCATTACTGATATATTTAATTTACATTTCCTACAGGGAAAATTATTGAAACTTAATAAAGTCAATAATGTCCAAAATAAAAGATCTCAGCTTCCTGGGTTGATTTGAGCATAAATAAAAACAACAAAAACAAGCCCCCTGAACATCTCTTTCTCTGATTAAGCAGATCTGATTCTGAACACAAACCAGGGCCAAGCTACCACAACAGTTTCCAGAACAGGGCTATATTTTAAACTCTTCTCACATGCCTAATGTGTCCACAGTGGAAAACAGAGGGCATGTGGGGTTGTGCTGTTTTTCATGCTGGTATTTGCAGGATGAGATACTAAATAACTCCTATCTGGTTTTGTTGATTTCTTTTTCTAGACTGCTATTGAGAAGTTAACCCATGACTACCTAAATCTGTTTCATTTTCCACCATTAATTAAGGCAAGTCCCACTGTTGATATAAGACGTGCTTCTCGTGCTGGTATGAATATTTCACTGTTCTCATGTCTCAACTTTCCCCCATTCAGGGGAGGGCAAGGTTGCAGTTCCTACAGAGGATTATAACAAATGTGGAGAGTCAGCAGCAGCAACGGGTCACATCAGAACAAATAATAGGATAATAGAAATTGTTTTCAAGGAAGTTCTAAGTTTGTATCATGGAGCCTGTAGAATTAAATTGAACAACAACCGTTGCAATTTCCTTACTGTCATTAATCAGAAACTACTTTGAGGAGCCATTCCTCCAAACTGCTGCCACCAACTGGTCACCACTGAAGAACAGCAGGCCCCTGACCCAGAATAAGCCCATCATTTCCCAGTTTGCTAACGTTATAGAAGGATGAAAGGATGATTTAGTGTCTTGCCACTCTTATGTTAACCCATTAGTTTTCTGATAACCAGTAAAAAAAACCCATGCAAAAGAGAGAGAGTGTTTGGGAACTTTGGTGTTGCTAGAGCAGGTATTTGCCTTATTTAATTCAGTAAGCTTACCAAGGAATTTTAGACCCCGAATCCTGAAGTAGCTTTTTTAGTCATAATTTATTGCACAGCGATAGAGTGAAATCCACATAAAGCAAATATGCATATAGCAAAACTCTGTTCCCCGGAGGGCAAAATGAAAGTCAGAGCATTGCTGCTTTGCTTTGCTGTGCCAGCTGCAATTCCAATGGCAGAGGCTGTCACAGTGCTCGCAGGGACAGCACACTGTGCCAGAACAGCTCAGCCAGGAGCAGAAAGTGTGCAGCATCTCCCAGTTGCCGTCCACTACCAGCCCTAAACCCATGCAGAAGCCTTTGCCCCTCTTGGAGTGTGATGTCTCCTTTCTGCTGCCTGCCAGACTTGTAGCACCTGAAAGGCAAATCCTTTCTGCCACCAAAGGGTGTGCTTCTGTCTCCCAGTAGGTTGTGGTAGATGTGAATTCTCACCTTTGCCTGGTTTTTTGGCAGGATTCTGCAGGTGGAGCTGAAGAAAGCATAGAGAAAGTAGTGAATCTTGAACTTGTTTTTGGTTACCACTTGAAGCCAGGAAACGGTCCAAAGGTAAGCTGGGAGTGCTAGATCAGTTGGTTTGGTCAAGGGTCCCTACCCAGAGGGTCCAGTATCTTCTGGACACAAAAGATAAATTTGCATGAGAATTCTCTTGTTTTTGAAAGTGCTGACTGAATGTCAAGGTGGCAAATGGGGCTGCATCAGTGATGAGGAACTATCCCCCAAACAGGCAAGGAAGAAAAGAGTGGCACAGAAGGTTTTGGCTGAAAGCTTTTGTTTCCTTGTGAACAATTTTTAAAATTGTAATTTTTGTAATTTGGGATTTCATTTTGTTCCTTTTATCCCAAGGAGTGCGAAATGGTAATCCATTTATTCAAAAAAAATGAGCAGTGGCATATGCCTGGTGTTGTTGGGCAGACTTCCTTTTGTCTCAGCAGAAAGGAGATACTGTTTTATGCAACCAAGAGGAGTTTAGAAAATACATGGTATGCATGGCTGCTGGCTGGGCAGGACTGGTCCTGGTGGAGACTGTACCCTCATGGGACTGGGGAAGGAGGGAGGGGTAGTTGCAGCATATTGCACAAAACTGCTGTGCTCCAGCAATTGCCAGTGTGCCACATCCTAATCAAACCTCAGCTCCAAGCCGGGCTGGTTCAAGGATCTCTCGTTACACCCTGTGTAACAGGAGCGTTGATGACTCCAGATGTTCCAGCAAAGGATTTCTACCACATTGTTTTTTCTCAAGAGTGAGGTTTGTCCCATGCTTTTTGTTTGCTTTGTGCAGCTTGCCATGGACTCTGAATTCAAGGGTTTTAGAATTAATCATCTATGTGGAAATGGTGTGCAAAGCATTTCTGAGCTAGAGTCAGGGGTTGTGACAGCAGGATTTGTTTCCTTTTGTATTTGATATATCTGCATTGTGGGTCCACCCTAAACTTGTGGGAGGCTGACTTTCATCTTGTGTTGTCTGGCTGCTTTGCTTTCAGGACGTATTGTTTGCAGAAGTCTCTTGATTTCTGTACTTGGTGGTGCTTACAGAGAAAGCATTTAGGTTTGAACTTAGTAGGAACTTGTACTCATACTGAAATAATTTCATCAATTTGAAAAAGCTTTTTGTCTGGAGATTTCCTTTTTTTAGTTTGTTTCTTTTATCCTGAGTACTTCTTTTTCCTATGAAAATCTTCTTTATCACTATGTGAATTACTTAGACTGTCTCAGTGTTCTTGAATGCATGTTGCTTATGCAGCTGTACAGCTGCTTTTTTGTAGGTGTGCATTTTTCTCTCCCATGTGCAACTAACTCTTGAAGAAACTAAAAGTCCATGAAAAAACTCATATCTCCCTTCCATTTCCAATATGGGCTGTGAGCCATAGTGCAGGGAGTTGGGCAACCACCTGCAGGAAAGAGCGAGAGAAGGAGCAAATAGACCTCTGAGCACTGGAGAGAAGTTCATGTTGTACTAATGCCTCCTTAAGTTTGAAGATGAGTAGATATTTTAGCCATGACAGCAAAATGTGCAAATGAGACTGTATGCAAAGTCTAAGGGACAGAAGCTGAATTGTTATGAGAGGGCAGAGTTAGTTCAATGGGCCTGTGTAGTGTTGACATAACCTCTGCAGGCTTCTGACAACCTTTTTTATTTGGTCCTGCCTTCCCTGTGAGCTCCTAATTGGTCCTGTCTGCTCTGTGTGCTGTTGGGCCCTTTTCTAAGAAAGCTATTCCCTCTGAAGCTGTGGTTGCATGCCAGGCATGCCTTCCCTGTCAGCTGCCCTGCTGCAGCACCTCGTGTGCTTAGTGATGCCATTCCAGGGAATGCACAATTTGTCATCTGAATATGACTGGGCTGGAAACATCTCTCTGAGATCTGCACATTAACTTGTACCTGTCTTTAAAGATGTTGCAGCAGAGCCACTTTGAAAAAGTGAACTGGAAGGAGCAGATTGTTTGAGGTTTTGGGCAGGGTGCTAGGGCCAACATGGGTAAGTAATTTGCATTAAACATAACATTAACAAAGACTGGTGTGGTACAAGCTGTGTAGGAAATTTGCTACATGGAAAATGGCTAGCTTGCTTCTTTGAAAACGCCTGCATACAATCTTCTGGCTCCTCTAGAGGCTGCTTTGAGCCAGCTACTGCTGCCATCTAGAATTGTTCCAAAATGGAGTGGGGAAAGGGTGAAAACCAGGATAGAAGGGTTTAAACTTCTTTTATTGTCCCATTTTTGTTAGAGTGGTGCCTGTTCCTGTAAAACTGGGTCAGCAGAAACACTTGGGATCATACCTTCCACCAACTTTATAGCTAAAGAGCTGGCCTACATCAGTTTAAAAATAAATTTCTCAAAGGAACTTTACTCTAATCAGTCCCTATAGCCAGCTGCCTAACTAAGAAGCATTTCTCCTGTTTTAATCATGAGGAAAAAGAGGCAGTAAGCTCAAATCTGGGTTACACATTGAGGGTGTGTGTTCCCTGGGTTGTGTGTTGGCTGCTAGACTTGTGTACAGCGAGAGAGGTTATGAGGCTCAGCTGGGAGGTGGTGCAGCGCAGCAGGAAGGGCTCTGTAAGGAGAACAGGTCATGCTGGGAGGTTTTACAGCAGGCTGGCTCTGTGCTGGTCTCTGAGTCCACTTCTCTTTAGTTATTGTAGTGCATCTTCTGGTGCAGTTGCACCTGGAACCAAGCCTCTGTGTCACCAGAGATGGCTCTGCCCAAGCATGAGACAGGACAGACACGTAGGACAAAAGCCTCCTGGTCCAAACTAAAGCTGTGGAGTGGGTGCAGCCGTGGAGTGCATCATGACTTACAGCAATACCACTAGATATAAAAGTGCTGGAGAAGCTGGTCCATGACCCAGAAACCATTTCAGGGGTGCCAGTTAATTTGGATGTGTTTGGCTGGTGAGAGCACAGCATCATCTGCGGTGTGAGCTGGTTCCTCAGGGCACAGGTGTCCTCTCCTGGGCACTGCACCATGCCCCATCAGCACAGCCAGCACACCTTTCTTCGTCAGCAGGCAGAGGGCCTTAGGAATGGCAGTGCCTTTTAGCAAGGATCCTGCTGAATATGCTTCAGGACAGCATTTGAATGTTCAGCCTTTTCTGTATGCTGAATGAAACATTGACTTCCCAGCAAACAGCTTTACCAGCCCCATATTTTTTATCTAATTTAAACTGCATCTTGTAGTGGGATTATGTTGGTTTCCACCAGCTGACAGATGCAGTCATTTCATTACAGTTTCCTTCCTTTTTTAGCTGCATCTTTGGAGGCAATAAAAGCTCAGTTGACCTTTGTGCTCTCTGAATGCATCAGGAGTGAGCACTGCAAAGCTAACCTGGTTTTTAGAGGTTTCTTTTCCAACTCTTGTAGTTCAAGTTATGTGGTTACTTCCATTCACTGCCTTTTCATGACCTTTCTGTACACAGTTCCCAATGAGCTGAAAGGTGATAGATTTAGACTTTTTTTCCCCCACAAAAAAAAAAAAAAAAACCACAAAAAGCAGGGGACCACCAATTAAGTCCAAGACAGAGAGTAAAACAACAAACCCTGGCAGTTGTGGCTTGAGCTGATTTGCAGGACTGCAGGGGGAATTTTCAATGGCTTTCTCATCCTAGATGGCTCATTAAAATTTCCCAATCAGGGAAAGGTGTCTGAGCTATGTCGGCTCCACACTGATGAATCACCAAACCCCTTGAGAAGGATGCCTTACAGTCTTTTTGCCTTCTATTGATGCATTCTTTAGTTTTGGTCCTCAAAAGGGCAGATTTCACTATGCCATTGAATGTTTTCATTTTTTACCGAGAGTGGCACAATTTGACCTATATCCAAACACAAAGCCTTGAAGTTGGCTCACCATTTCGCCTGATTTTTCCCCACTTACCTCTCCCTCCATTTGACAAGGTAAGGAGCAGAGCCTCTTCAAAGCCTTCTGCTAACTGTGTGAACTATTTTCTAGCCTTGAATATCCAAACTGAGATATATTTTAATGCTATTATTTAAATGTGTAGTGGCAAAGGTAATATACTATTAAGGCTACTTTAAAGCGACATTGTGACCAACTCTTCATGTGGAGAAGCCCAGGCCAGCAAAATGCAGTACAAGAAAAAAACAGTACTGAAATAGTTTTAACTGGAATGTGGTTTCACAAGTGCTTGAGACCATTTCTGCTGCTTGTTCCTCCCCACCCTCCCACTATATCAACGCTCATAAATTCTTTTTTTACTTTCTTAAAAATAAAGCAAGAGCCAAGGTATAACATTTGAAATTTCAGTTCTACAGTTTTTCAGTCATTTATATTCTCCATGCTCTGTAGGTATTTTAACCCACTTCAGTAAGTAAAGATGGAGGAGGAATTGGTTTTATCTAGCCCTTCCTTTGCAAAATAATCACAGGTACCTTGACTTTCTAACATGGGGTTGTTTGTCCTTATCTCAAAACCTCATCTTCTAAATCCTTCTTCATTAATTCCATATCAAAGCACAATGCCTTCAGTACTAAAGACTAATAGTTAATGCAAGAATCAGAGTAGCTGTGTTCGTGTGTTATTTTCATAGATTTGTTCCTATTTTATCAAGTAGTCAGTGAGGGGACACAAAAAATTACCTAAGCTGTAAAATAGAACCACAGCCACATTAAAATATCGCCACCACCATTAAGAACAGAATAATGTAGTCTGCTAAGAAGGTGGATCAGTGCAGGTGATCTGAGCTCCTGGTATTTTCTTCCAAAGACTTTTTTCAGGACCATGTATTGTTTTTGCATGAGGTGGAGCTAGTATAACTCCGTCATCTCCACTGGGATTGCTCCAGCTGTAGCATCCATGTGTAACTGAAGTCGAACTCAAGCCAAGACCTTTAAAAATCCTTGTGTAGGCAGTGCTAGACCAGGGATTCCTATTAGAAATTATTCCATAGACCTGAAGAGACACAGACTTTTCAGCTAGGTATTTTGTTCACCTGACTTTCTAGACTTTGTAATCTAAAGATTATTTTTATACCTTGGCCACTGAATTAACTTGCTGCCTTCCACACGTTATCTCTCACGTACAGCCTCGTACAGATAGGTCTGCAGAAGCACAGGCAGGTTCCCAGTGATCTGTAGGCTTGGCATGTGCTATCCAGACAAAAGCCTGGAAGAGAAGCCTTTGTTCTCAGCAGAACGCTGGCCCTGCCATGCCTTTCCTGAGCTCCTGAGCACTCTTGTTCCCTCAGCCAGTGTCCTGCAGAGCTGCAAGTCCCAGAGTGTGAGCAGTCACTCCACGTGCTGCAGTGGGGACGTGGTGTCTGCACGGCTCCCGCACGTTGTCCCCACGAGTGGTCCACAGGAAATGTGTCCACTGGAGGACAGAGCAGGAGGGCACCCATGCAGCCCTCAGAGAAGGGACTGGTTTTTCATGCTTCCACCTTCACCATCCCACTGTTGCAAGCAGGCTGCTCATGTGGATGATGCCTGCGACTGCAACACCCCCGTTTGCTCCTGATCACATGGCGGGGCAGCTTTTGGTAAATGCTGGGGTATCGCGAGCTCTTGCCGTGCCTGCAGCAAGCCCCTGTTCTCGGGCACACACAGCAGTGCCTGGTATTTACCATTGTGTGCCACTCTGTTGTGCACAGAGCTCCACAGTACTGGATGTTAAAGAAGGGTGCTGCCAGGGGACAGATATTTTTGGTAGCGCTGGCTGCTCTGTGCAACTGTTAAGGGGCCTCATGCTTCTCCAGGCAAAGCTGCAGCCAGTCAGCGCCTGTTGCCTTGCACAGGAGTAAGGGCTCCAGCTCGGAGGAGGCACCCAGGCAAGTGATAACATAAATATATCTTCCTCTTGCTTTGTTTCTGTACATTTTAAGACCATCTCTCTCGCAAGGCCTCCCCTCCGCCCCTCTTTTTTTCTGCCTGCACAGCTGAAACAAAACCAGCGGTGGAGCCACCTTCTCTTGCTGGAGCCTGGCTGGCAGCAGCCTGCCCTGACCTGAGACACCAGCCATTGTTAAGGGTATAACACATTTACATATTTTGCAATAAAACATCAGTTATTTGCATTACTGTGTCAAGTTTTATTTGATTCTTTCACCTAAAAATGACTCATTTTCCTTTCTTGTATTTTAAAAACCAACTACTCTAAGCTTGTTTGAGAATAATCAAAAATTGCCCATTTAGCTAGAAGTCATTTTCTTTTCAAAAGGCAAATGTTATTTAATCTTTCAGCTGTTCATTGTGCCATCGTAAATACTTTCTTTTCAGCACAGTTGTGGGGACTGAAATGAGCCCACTAATTGCCTCCCATTTCGACTGACATGTGGTGGTTTAGTGGAAAGAGAACACAGCGGGGAGAAGGAAATAGGAGGCTGAGAAAATGAGAGCTAATTATTTTCACTGCCTCATGTCAGGCTCTGTGTCAGCCTTGTTTTTACAAACTGGAAGGTTTAGCACTAAATAAAACAAACTGGCGTCATGTTTTTATATACTGGCAGTGTCATGGAAGCAGCTGCACATCTCAAAGACAATATAATGCCTGCATTCGCATGGACACCATCTGACAGCCACTGTGAGCCACTGCTAATGAGGATATCACAGTGGTGCCAAGTGAAAGGTGCTGAATTATGTATGATTCTTCATCAGTGCAGCAATAGTCCTGTACATCATTATGAGACATTGTTTTGCTGAAGAGATTAAAACATTCTTAGTTCCAGACCCTGCAACCTATACATGCTACAAGAGGTTATTAATGGAATTTTTAGGGAGAGTTTCTTGTGGATTTCTTTTTGGTTAAAAATATCTCATGGGACAAAGCTGTGGTGGGTCATGACACTATACATATAAAGAAGAGAAGCAAATTAACCATAATTGTGTTATCTTCCTTTAAATCCAGTATAATAAAATATAGTGTAGCAGGGTGATACATAATGATAAATAACCCAAGTGCTGTCACTAGATGTTCAACTCTAATGCCTTTAAAACAGCAGGTTTCAGCAGCTGAGATAGATAATAGCTAAGAATGTAAAGGAGCTTCTGGGGACCTAAATCATCAACATGCTACTACTTTTAGTATCAGCATGGCCAACATTTTTTTTCTTATTTGTTTCATCTTGCGCTACATCTTACTTTCCTTCTAGTATCCAGTTATCTGCTACAACACCATTTCCATTTTTATTTCAATCTTTAAAAAACAAAAAAAGTTCATTGCAACCACTGATTTTAAAATGAATCCTTGATTTGGGCCCCCTTGAAAAATGAAGTGCCTCCCTAGCAAAGGTTTTAAGCTGTTGTTGCAGGATATGTGTTTGCTGTTTGGAGCCTGTGCCTGATCTTTTTCATTTCCCTTTCAGGTTTTTTTTGCAGACATAAACGCATATGGGGTTAAAGGAGTATTGTCACCACAGTAAGCTGGAGACTTAATTTTTAAAGTGTTCTTACTTTCTGTTTCAAAGCTGAGAAGAAGCAGCTCAAATACATGTGTGAATTTCTTTTCTTTTCTACAGTAATTTTCAGTGTCTGTTGATTTATTGGCTTTGTCAAAGTCTTATTTGGAAATGTTTTTGCACAAAGTTTTGCAGGTTGTGCCTTTCAGTTCTGAAACTAGATAATTTTTTAAAACAAAAAAGTGAAGTTTTTTATTTAGCTCAAAATCAAGCAGGTAGATATTGGGAAGTATTTTAATGCTTGAATGACAAGATATCCAGGGAAGTATCTTTGAAGGACTTGTGTAAGCATATCTATCAATGAGACACTTTGGACACGCCGTTTCCAAATTATTTTCCCACATATGCATGGCACTAAATGTAGTTTGGATCTAAGAAGTCATATGGCTACAATTCATCAAAGAATTGAAATTCATATGCTTGGTTTTTCTAGCCAAATTTTTGCTTAAATGGATAAGCATCTCCATTATAAGAAGCTGGAACTCCTTTGGAAAACAGGGAAATGTGTCCCTTTCTTTCTGCAGCAAACAAATCTTGCATTATTTACTGTGTGGTTGAACAGAATGGTTACTAGGTTTGTAAGACAAGTAACCACCTACTTTTCTTAGATCCATCCTTCCTTCCTTCCTTCCTTCCTTCCTTCCTTCCTTCCTTCCTTCCTTCCTTCCTTCC
>VZRH01006613.1:0-10000 GCA_013397555.1 Urocynchramus pylzowi
AGCAGTGATGGTTTTAAAGTGAAAGAGAATATATTCAGACTAGATAAAAAGAAGCTTTTTACACTGAGGGTGGTGAAGAACTGGGACAGGTTGCCCAAAGAGGTGGTAGGTGTCACATCCATGTAAATACTCAGTGTCAGGCTGGATGGGGCTCTAAGCAACCTCACGTGATTGAAGATGTTCCTGGTGATTGCAAGGGAGTTGGAACAGATGATCTTTGAAGGCTCATTCTAACCCCAACCATTCTATGAAATGAGGACTATATAATTTTTGAAAACACCTGTTACTCAAAGCACAAGTAAATTCTTTTGTCCTGCTTAAGGTTCCAGATAATGGCTGTCATGTGCAAGTGGATTTGACCTATGCATACCTTTATTTGATAGTGTTGAATATTTAAAGGGACGAGTAAGAACAAACTTTAGACCAAGAGTACTCTTAGAAAAATACTTATACTAGGATACATTTAGTATCCTAGTACATTTTAGTAAATGCATTGAAGGTGAGCTAAGCACAGAAAGCAACACATGAAGACTTCAAAATTCTTAACAGCAATAGTAACTGTCCCCGTTCCTTGTTTTAGGTTTGCATACTATGAATCAATTGCACCACTTCTGCATGCCACTGAAATTTAGACAAACTGTTCAGTAACTAGTTGGATGACAAAAAGACCCTAAATCCTTCCAGGTACTGAGCATTTATTTTGGCAAACAGTAGAGGCAGACTACCTGAGATTAGGACACCTTGACTTTTCCATTAAAAAAGTATTTGCATTTTAGCCATCACTATATCTGGGACATAATTTAGGATGTATATTTTTAGCCTCACAATATCATTTATTGTGCACCAACATGTGTAGCTGAATTCTTGATGAGAAGGCAGCTTTTAAAATAAGAATTATCATCTTCAAACCTAGTATAGGTTCAGTGAATCTATTTGTACAACATACTCTTTATTCCTAAAGGTATTTTTATCTTAAAAAGCAGGGCAGTACTGCTCACTTCACTAATAAAACATTAAGCAATACTCAACAAGGACTCCTCTGACTTGTCCATAGCATAATAAGAGTAGTAACCAAAGTACTTGAAAATTTCAGTTCCCTACAAGCATATTATATACATTTATACTATCTATAAAATCTAAAGTAGGTGAACTGATTTTTCTGATCATGGAACTAGCACAGGAGTTCTGAGTCCATTTTCACAGACTGGGATAAGGGAAGCTCAGTGTACATTACATTAAGGACAGCTTCTAACACACACAGTCTCCACAGACTGAAGACCAAGTCTGCAAAGACTGTTATCTAAAACAAAATACTGGTATCTTATAACATGCTGGTCTTGGGACCTACAGAAAATTTTTTAATCCAGTTTCTATTTGATGCAGTTGTTTATCCAGGAACTGCAGCACTTCATCAGTTGGGGTGTGATGCAATACTCACTAGTAGTTGAGTAAGCTCTGCATGTGCAACTTCTAGTCTGCGTTGGCAGTCTGGAATCATCATTCGTGACTCTTGTAAGATCTCGATCTGTGAAAATCAGATGGCAGTGAAATTAGAGTATGTTCCAGATAGAAACATTATCTTTTAGGATAAGTTTTTACTCTGAAAAATCAGCACTCTAGTCATTATCTAATAACTTCAGAACGGTTGCACCTATCTTCTGAACCTCTTCTCAAAAGGCTTCTTTCCTTAAAAGACATTCACTTAGCGTAATTGCTTAAAACTCCGTGATTTACAGCACATTCCCATTTACTCTGTGCTTAACTGAATATCAAGTATTAAGTGCAAGACAGTATTTAGAATAATCTTTCCCTTAGCCAAAAAGCACAGCTCAGTAAGGTTTTCAGCATTTGTTAAAAAGTCTATTTAGAACAAACTTTCTCCTGCTGTCATGAAGCAGCTTCATCCAAAAGGGGATCAGCTGGTTATATAAATATCTCCTGCATCTTTTGGGTAATAAAGAAAAAGAATGTTCAGATAATACCCCATAGAGATAATTACTGCATGAAAAAAGTTATTGAGTTATTGATCACATTGTGTGCAGACTGCAGGAGGCTCTGACTGAAAGACAAAGGTAAAGAAAAATGAAAAGCAAAGACCAGCAGGCTCATATTTTTGATGCTTATCATGCATAAAAAGTTATTACATATCCTTGTGCTTCATTTTAGGAGAAAGATTATTCTCACCATGCACTTTGAACAAAATTACTAAACTGGCACCCCACTGAATCTGAAAATCCTGCCACCTCCTAAAGAAAACAATGTCAGTTTTAAGAAAGGGAACACTTATTTCATGGAGCATTTCTGGATCTGAACACCAAACACTGAGAAGAAAAGATGTGCAGAGTTGTTCAGTAATGTTAAATCTAGTTAGAAATTAAAATCTGTTAGATATTTAGATATGAAACATCTCCATTCAGGATAACCTGCAACAGAAACCCTTCCCTTTAAATGGCTTTTTTTCTTTCTGTCATTCCTATGTTGTATCATCCTGCTAGTATTAATGCTGTTGTACCAAAAGGTAATTGTAAAAGAGATGTTAAGCTGTAGCTAAGAATGCATTTATGTATTCAGAATTAATATTTATGTATTTGTGTAACAAGATATTATCAGCAAGTTTTTAAGTGTCACTTAGACCATTTGGTTTTGAGAGAAAAAACTTTAGTTTCTAATTTTACACTTTCGTCAGTCAATGTAACAGCCATAGAATGAGGTGTGCCATAAACTGCATGATATGATGCCTTTTGCTTTAGGTAGTAAATACCTACAGGAGTGACAATATCCAATAATTACTTCTTTCCACCACATAGATACTAAATATTTGTGTGTTGTAAAGCTTGTTAAGCAGGTAATACAAAATTAGTAACTTATTTGTTATGTGCCACTAGATAAGCAACCTGGGAAGGCATGTAAATCTTGAATCTGTAAGCTATAGTCCTGCCCGCTCTAAGAAATAAACAAATCTACCCAAATAGTTCTATTCAAAACAATATTAGACTGATTTCCAAAGGGTTACCCAGGTTTTATTAATATGTACCAGTGGTACAATGATGAATAAAAATCAGAAAGATGATAAATCCTAGAACGATATTCAGTAGGTGCAAACAGCTGGAGACTAGAACAAGAATTTTGTGACGCCATTATGACTTCTGCATAAACCAATTTCTTTTCAAGTAACGCTTTTGTAAAAGCATTTGACTTTACTATGTATATTTGTAAAAGTAATTTACTTTTACAAATATACATAGTAAAGTCAAAAGTTCAAATAATTATATAGGCTTTATGACTGGATTTTTAGAAGTGTTTATTCTTCAAATTCTATCAAAATTCTGCCCAACTTTCAGACGGAACTGTAAGGGTGACAAGCAAAATAGCCACCCAAACCCCAATGCCAGGCACTGCAGCCATTTCCATCCCTGTGACATGCATTGCAGCTACTTAAATTCCACTGACCAGACCAGAGCAATTCCAGCTCCTGCTAAAAAATATTATTCAGCCAGCAACTAAGTACCAGGCAGCAGCTCACTTGCTCCTGCCCCCAGCCTAGTGGGGAGAAGATAACAGGAAGAAAAGGTAAACCTTGTGGGCTGAGATAAGAACAATTTAGTAACTTTTAAAAATGCTGTAGTAATAATGAGGGAGGGAGAGATATCAGTTTCATCAGCTTAAAAAAACAGAAACAGAGTATGTTGATTTGGGTTTTTTCCCCACCTGACCCACATCTAACGAAGAGATTCAGAGATATGTAGAGCCACAAATAATTTGAATACAACAAAACAACCACCCCAAAACAAAACAAAAAACCCCAAACAAACTCTGTATGGCTCTCCTTCCTCTCAGAAGGACACCCTGATATACTACTGGGTCACAGGGTATAATGGCAGTATTGTTTCATGGGACAAGAGTGGTGTTCTGAATAGAAGAGGTAGGCTAAAAACCATGACAAATGTAATGAGTCATGTATGTACCAATTCTATACACAAAAATGAATATATAGTCTAGCTTTTAAATACTGTCACCTGCCTGTTTTCTGTTGCACAGATAATCCTAACAGTATGGAACTACTTAAAGATGTCAGAGGTAAGGAAAAGACATGCAGATAACTGTTTGCTGAAACAAGTGCTACTGGTTTGAACTACTTTCCCTCAAAAAGTCTGTAAAGCACTTGGAATCCATTGACTAATTACAGACATATCTGGCGTAAGGACAGGGACCTAAAAGAAAAAAAGTAATCGCTTAGTATTACAAACACCAAAGGCTACAAAATTTAGTAATCCCACTAATTAAGATTAGTAGCACACAATAAATAATCATCCTAAGGCTACTGGTAGGCTAATCCATATTTGTTACTTAAATTCACACCATTGCAGTACTTCTCATCTCCGTAGTAAACAGGAGTAGTATCAAGGTATTGGGCCTTGGTAGTATCAATGTACTTGGCCAGGATTGTGGTGTAGGGATCTATGGAGTAGTACAGCATAGATAATGTAGCAAGAAGCTGGGCATAGGGAAGGCAGGAACTCAAAGGAGACACAGCATTAAGGTGAATTTGGACACAAAAAACCCCCATAAATGCACACAAGAATTGTAGGAAACACAGTTTTATGAGTTCTACTTGCTTTCAGGCCCAAAAGAAGCTTGAACTATCCACAAATACAGGATACAACAGCACACTTGCTGTAGGCAAATACACTGACCAAAAGACTCCTGAAGGACCTTGCAATAAAAAGCTGGGGAACACTGTTTTGTTTCTACAGTGCTTGAGTGCTTCAAGAAATGGCCATGTGTCAACAACAAACCATGTAGCACTTCTAGCATGAAAACTGATGGAGGAGGAGAAAACCCTCTAGATGTAATAACTTGGTATTTCAAATGAGTTTTCTTTGCAGCTCCTCTCAGGTAAGATGTAATCCTGTTTCTTCTAAAGCAGATCACTTTAGGATATTAAAGACAAAGTTTGGAATCCAAAAGATACTTATATCTGCCTAGATAAGAAGGAAAACACTCATTGGTAAACAGAAGGGGAAAAGGAGGATCACAGTAATGCTTTTTCATCATTTAGTTTCTTTCATAAAGTTTGAATGCATCTTAAATACCAGGTCTGTGTTAGGGATGCTGTATTGTACTTGGTCCAGAGAATTCCAAGTTGCTGGCTTTTCAGTAACAAACTGTGTTTTTGTTAAGGATATTGTCAAAATACATAAGGAGAAGCATTAGGTCTTCACTTGCATTTCCACTGCCACTTTACCAAGCATCTAGAGCTAGAATTCATATTATTAAACAAAGATCATTTATTCTTAGGGGGCAGAAAAAGTACTCATGCAAATAACGAGACTGATGTAAAACTGCACATTTAATCTAATACTGCTTCATCTGTGGGAAGAATGAAACTTTGAACCAATCAGGTGGGGGGTTGTAAAGAGCTAAGAATGTAAAAAGCCAACTAAACGAGCCAGATTATTTCTTGAGACTAAACAGACATTTAAAAAGTTCTAGAACATTACAACCTTCCTTTCAGCAAGAAGTCCACCAGTAACAAGATCAGCAGCAAATTATCATCTTTCACATTATTTTCCAAAATAGTAAATGGTTTTCAAATGCATGTCTTTTTAGCTGTTTCAGAAGGTACTCTTTCCCTCAACAAAGCAAGAGAAATATTGCAGTTTTCACAAATACTGGAAAAAAACTGTATGAGCAAGATGTACTTTATATACTCTTACGTACTTTTGACAAGCAGAGATTAAATTCTGTGTTAAATCCACTGGATTTTTAATTAATCTAGAAATGATGTTACTCAAGAAGTAACTTGGAACTGTAGAATTAAGTTTAAAAACCTGAAAAATTTACCGCTCACTTATCAGTAAAAATGTTGCCAGTTAGCAAAAACCACCAGAGTATATCTACAATCCCAGAGACAGGAAACAGAGTAGATACCTTGCTTCTCCCCCCATTCAAAGTCTCAAAATAAAAGCATGAGCTGTGAAAGGATGTTTATTTATATATGAACATCAACAACCACAGAAATATAGAAAGCTACAGGTTTCATTAGCCTGCACTCAAATGATACTGTGTGAAAATTTTTTATTGAAATAGTATTATGAAGTTCTGTGGAAAGTCTTCATATATTGAGAATTGTTATAACTGAGTAGAAAATAAGACTTCATTAAGACAAAATCCACAGGGAGTTAGAACTAAGCTACTTCTTGCTACCCAGAGCAACTATAAGCAGAATTTGCACCTGGTGGGATAAATCAGAAGTATTTTAATATTTATTACCATAACAAAGTCTTCTTGCGCACTACAATGGAATCTTCAGCACCTAACAGCACTGCAAGAAAACTGTCCTTTTTGTTCTTCTGGTATTGAACCTGCTCCTCATTAAGCAAGTCTTTCTGGAAAGTTCAGGCAGGAGCTAGCATGTAATAATTGCCAACCATCCCAGATGGTCACTGCCTCAGCTAGAGAAGACTTGAGTCCACTGGAACCATGAGTTGCCCCAATGCATAAGGAGTTAGGAGAAAAATACTGAATATCAAACCCTATTGTTCTACAAAGGGACTGATCCCTCATTACAGACCAGACATACTCTAAACACTATATATGCTGTAGGAATGGTATTTTTCACTTTAAAGAGAAATTTTCCATATTCACTTTTGTATGTAAAACTGTATGTTCTGAGTTGTAACTAGAAAGCTAAATGAAAATAGTAATACATCAAGAGAAAGTATTGCTTTTAGGCTTTTTAAGAATCCCTCCCTGAACTCTGGATTGATTTGTGCATGTATATAAATACATAAATATACACACACACAAACACATATATATATGATTTAGCCAATACCTCAGCTAAACTAATAGTTAAAACTATTCTCCTAGTCTCAAGTGACTGAATTTGTTCCCACTCTCCAAATGTTACTTTTCATTACCAAAATAAAGATTACAACTATATTTTAAGAGTTATGCAGCCTAGAGTGGAAATTAGAGATTATTAACTAGAAGCAATTGTTAAAATGAGTAACTACAGATATTTTTTCTGAAAAACATCTCAAAATCTTTACTGTATCCAAAATATTGTTCTGAGTAAACTCTCCTGGAACTATATAACTTTCTTTAAAGTCTCCTAATTTTTAATAACCTAAAATATTAACTTCCAGAATGCAAAGTGCGCTAAATAAATAATAAGTGAAAGTGTCACTGGAGAAACGGATTGCTTTCAAAGTGGATCAGGCAATTTCTGAATGAATCAAGACTGTTTTCTGTGAAGGCTTTTGTCATTGGTCTCTAAAATGACCTTCAAGTAACAACTTGAACAGCCATCGCTGTTTCTGACTTTCATGATATCTTGCAGGTCACTGTGGAAATACCATGATACAGTCAAATAATCTGATGAATGGGCAACACTAAAAATAGGAACTGAACTCATTAGTTCTTGTTAGCACCAGATCTTCAGAAAGGCTACTGTTTTGTAGATCTTCAAGTCTCAGACTAGTGAGGCAGAAGACAGGTCCACTCCATAAATACAAATCTTTATTTGTATTTATGGAGTCTTTATTTGTATTTCATTCCCATGGCATAATGAAAGCAAGGCAGAATATAGATATATGAACTGAAATATGAATTTACTAAAAAAAAAAGTTGGTTTAGCTTTTTCTAAAAGGGCTTTCTTCTATCTTTTGTTAATTTTGTATTTGAATTTTGTTTAACATATTCTTCCATTGTTTAAAAATAAAGACAGTATTCCAGAAGGTTATATTTATGACTATTAAGTGAAAATAATTTTAGTTTATAGTTTTGATTTCTGTGAAGATTTGAGAGAAAGCATCTGGGAAATACTTGGACAAAAAACATAATCAAAAGATAACATAGTTAGTTGAAACAATATGAGGACCACAGTGAAAGACAGACATTTCACACTTCTGTAGAGAATAAACACCAATCTCCCAAACCCAAGTTCCTCTTGTGAGTAGGAGATCTAACACTTTTTCTCCCAAAAGGGTATGTACCAACTGTCAGCAACCACTATCCTTGTGGTAAAGCTTCCAAGAAAAAATGTAATCATACTTAATAGTGACACTAAACCATACTCTTGAGCAGACCAAAGTACAGTGTGCCTCCTCCTAATCTATGACTTCACTACAAACTTCAGCAGCTCCGCATCTGTACACCCACTGCTTTCCTTCTCTGAGGTTTGTGATTTCACCAAAAGGATACTGGTGTACTCAAGAGCTGAAATGTTTTCTCTTCATATTAACTATCAGGCATTCTCATTTTGCTGTAACATTTCTAGTTAGCAGCAAGCACTTGGTTTACCTACATCCACCCAGACCATGTATTTACTACAGGTTCTTTGTATTTCTGAGAAAGAGTTCATGATGGCCTCACACACAGTAGTGAGTAACAGTCATCCTGACATAAAGTGCTAAGTAATCGTATACATATATATATATATAAACTATAATCCTTGTAATTTAACACCTTAAAGAAATTTCTCTGGCTGCTTTTTTGTCAGGATTTTAGTCTAATATTTATATAACATGAGTCTAGAAAAAAGTACAGGAGATTCCTCTATCTAAAGATGATCATGGTTAAATGAAAACAAATAAGGATTTTATAAAACAAGTTCTAGGATAGTTTACCTGCTTCTTAATTCCATAATCATCACATGCTTCAGCTTTCATTTTTTCAATCTTTTCTTCTTGCTGTTTTGCTTCTTTTTCATACATAATTTTTTCTTTTGCCAGCCTGCAATTAACAACCAAATGATTGTGTTATTCTCATTCTATTACAGTAAAAAGTTACATCAGTGCAAACAGCCCCCCACTCAAAAGTTACAGGCCTGGGAGATAATACACAGTTTTATAAAAAAAGGCTTTTAACCACTGAAAAAAACCCCCTGTATCTAGGAAATTATGAATTTAGCTATAATATAAAAAGAGTATTTTCTCCACTTATCTTGATGCTGGTTTGGGGGTCACAGACAAAAGTAACAGTTCCATAAAACGTATTCCAACAATTTTCTTTATTTCCTGTCTTTCAAAGGAAAAGGAATCCATGTTTTAATCCCAATAACGGACCCATATCTGGGAGCAGGATGCTTTTTGCTAACAAGCAGTTATTCAAGAGTAATATAAGTAAGTTTGAAGGTCAGAGAAATATTAAGTTAGTCTAATATGATGTCCTACTGTAACTATTACATTTGCAATCCCATTATCAAACTTTAGTATTTGTTACTGCAGTTTTGCTGTTGCATCTCCCACTTTATCACACGTATTCATTAGGTGTATCCTAGATTACACAATACTAGATAATGAACCAAAGCATCTTTCAGAATCTGAAAAATACTGGAACAATTTCTCTTCAGCTAGTTCAGGAGCAGAACAAACTGAGGTTTGAGTATTGAGTATTGAGATACTACTGCAGACCTGATACTGTGCTGAAGAAAATCCTTCCCCAAACAAGGGTAAGATCAACCTGTATAAGATTGTTTGAAGATAATTTAACATCCAAAAGAACATAATCAAAGAATATATTATACAATGAAAAGAGAATAAATAAAGGTCTAGTAGAGAGCTTCATGACCACATTAGTGCATCAGTGCAAATTAATTCATCATTTGTCACAGTTAAGTGCCCTACTAGGAATGCTGAGAATGGACAGAATGTTATTGGGGTGTCAAGAACCTCTGTGAACTGAAGCTGCCACAAAAGCACCACTGCAGCTGTATGGCAAAAAAAAAAAAAAATCCATTGAGAATATACCGATAATGCAACAGCTGGAACTGCCCCTGCTATTTACAAGAGTTTATTTGCTAAAATAGCCCTAAGCCATGGCTCCACAGCAGTCAGTCTAAGCTGAGCTGTAGCAACACGCACCTGAACTTGCTTCAGTCCTCATGGAGTCACACAACCAGAAAGGGCTGTCAGCCTTAGAAAGCATCTTCAGCCGTGTGCAGAGCACACACTCTGGGTCAACAGACTAGGCCAATTTCTACAAGTAAGCCAAG
>VZRH01006613.1:15000-24443 GCA_013397555.1 Urocynchramus pylzowi
AGAAGTGTCTAATTTGAGTCCATTCTATTTTGAACATTGTGTTGAAAGCGGCATTGGATTTCTCAAATTTCTAAAAGACTGCTTCAGCTATTTATTTGAACTCCATATTTGTGACTATTTAGTAATTAAATGAACTAGATCTATTAACATAAATCTTGAGAGATGATCTGAGCCAGTTCAAGTGTTCTCTGGTTCTCATGTGCTGATAGTTTATACGGATGTCATTCTTCAGAAATTAAGTCTGCCAGGCAAGCACACCTCCCATTCACTGCAGGGAGTTAGGCCGGTGTGTTTTTCCTATGGCTCTTCCTCCTTCCTAACATACAGAGTTAACAGTTTCCAGAATTCAGAGACATCAACAGGACTGACATACACACCTGTCACGGTTTGACACTGGCCCAATGCCAGGCACCCATGAAAGCTGCTTGCTCACCCTCCCCAGCCACAGCTGGGCAGAGGAGAGAGAAAAATTTAACAAAGGCTTCATGAGTTGAGATAAGGACTGGGAGAAAACACTCCAAGGGCAAAACAGGCTCAGCTTAGAGGTACAAAGTAAATTTATTGCTAACAAAATCAGAGGAGGATAATGAGAATTAAAAACAAGCCCTTAAAGAACACCTTTCCCCCCCAACCCCTCCCTCCTTTCCACTGGCAGCACAAGGAGACAGGGCGTGGGGATTTTGGTCAGTTTATCACCCGAGGTTTTCTTCTGCTGCTCAGGGGGAGGAGTCCTTCCCCTGTGAGGCCGTGGGGTCCCTCCCAAGGGACACAGTTCTCTGTGCACTTCCCCAGCACGGTTCCAATCTCACGAGCAGCAGTCCTCCCAAAACTGCTGCAACGCGAGTCCCTCCCACGGGCAGAGTCCTCCCAAAACCGCTGCGGCGTGCTCACTCTTCCACGGGCTGNATGTTGTTTCCATCACACATTCTCACCTCCTCTTCTCTGGCTGGAATTAACACCAATCCACTACTTTTTTTTTTTTTTTTATTTCTTCTTATACATGTTATCACGGAGGCACTACCATCATCTCTAATTGGCTCAGCCTTGGCCAGCAGTATGTCCATCCTCAGAGCCATCAGGCTCTGCCAGACATGGTGGAAACTTCTGTCAGCTTCTCACAGAAGCCACCTCTGTGGTCCCCTCTCGCTACCAAAAACCAGGCTGTGCAAAATCAACACAACACCTGTGTGACATTATGGTGCTGTGCACTTTCTTGTGCCAAAAATTAATGTACAAAACCACTATTTGGAAGGCTTAAAGATATTCGTATGTTCAAATCAAGATATCACAGCCCAATAAAACATAGGCTTTATTTGGCACTGTATACCTAACATCCACAAATTTTAATTTAAGAGTCATCATTTTCTGAATTATATTTTCAAATCACTGACTATAACTTTATAATATACTGTGTACCTGTAAGGTTGATCTGTTCTGAAAATGCAGAAAAGTCTTAGAGAAGAGGATAGAGAAACCTGCCCAAGTCCAGTTTTACCCAACATGTCTACAAAATATCTAAACATTCCAAGTTAATGTAGACTTGTTATTTTTATTCTCTACCCAGATTCAGTATTTCCTTTGGAGATTGAAGTTATTCACACTTCATTCTTCCTTTTTTATCTTGGAGTTTCAAATAAGGCCTCAAATTTTAAGATAGTAATGATTTTCTTATAAAATTAACCATTTCTGTGAAGAGTAAGTTATCGAAATACTAGAACAAAGAGTCACAATTAAAATAGTGGTATAAAATATTTTGCAGTTGGGTCAGATGTTAAAAAAATGAAACATCTGTAAAGAAGTTTCATTTTTTAATATATTTTATTGCAGTCTACATGTACCATTCTGCTTCTAGCGAGCACTGGCAGTTCCACAAACTTTCACGAAGTGTATGAGAACTTTTGATTTGAGGCACATGGCAAATAATTATGGTACCAGCTAAATAAAACTAACTAAATTTCCATTTTCCCCCCTTAAAAATACATCTACAACCCAGAAATCCTCAAGTCCTTCCTTTCCTAACACCAAATGTTAAAGAAGTAAAAACTGACAAACAACTGTATACAGTAAGTATTAGCTTATTTTCATTCTTCAAGTTTCCATTTATATTAGCTCTTTTCAGCTATACATAAATGTTCAACTGAAGTGAAGGCTCCCACATATCTGACTTAAATCTATGGACAACATGCTTGCTTTCCTGAAGTTAATTTTCATGGACCCTGGAGAAGATGTGTATACCCATAGAAACAACAAATGAAAATAACCCAAACAGAATAAAAGTATTTTACTACAATCTCCCAGTCTTTCACAATGAAAAAGTAGAAACGTAAGATCCAGTTACTCTACACCTTGTATTTATTGCCAGTCAGTAGTTATCTACTAGGCAAAGAATATAAAGAAACAAATGAAGTGACATTTCTGGTGGCATACCTGCCTCTAAAATCAAGTTAAGGACTTTTTATCACTGAAGAACAAAACTAAACCATAAATGTTTTTACAGACAAGAGGTCAGCTCCCAGCTACGGCTGCTGCCCTTTTAAAATTCTTTACACATTTGACTTTCATATCACTTAACACTTAATAACTTCACAATTTCTGTTTTTTCTGTAAGAAACAGTTTTATCATTTTAAAGCTGTAGACTAAACCCAGAAGAGCCCAAAAAGCTTGACAGAATCTTAAGGTAGAAGGAGAAAAAAAGTCCTTTCCATATCATTATGATTTACTTCCTTATCCATTTTCCTTTACTCACTCTCTCTCCCCCACTTTAACTCCCCAACCTGAAGAGCAAAGTAACACAAGATGGTTTGAGATAGCAAAAAAGCTGACCACTGGTAAACAGAGGTCTTCTCCTCCCTGGCTCTAGTGGACATTTCTGCCAGCGATCAAATGATCTCTCCATACCAAAACTGCAGGAAATTAATACAATGAACAAAACAAAAAAAACCCAACAAAGAAAACAACAACAATCACCCCTTCAAAAAAAAAACCAAAAACAAAACCACAAAACCAAAACAAACTCCCAGTAAACCAAAGCCCAAACAAGTAACAACATGACAGTAACAACAAACAGTAACAATTTTCTCCTGCGTTAAGCAAATTGAGGGAGCTCAGCAAAAGGTTTGACTAACATCAGAAACCAGAGAAGGGGAGAGGGAAATTGAGATCTCCATATTTAGGATCACTCTGATTTCTCAAGGGACTTCAGACTACACTCCCAGTCTGCTTAGTGCTGTTCTAACTTCCAGCTGCTGCAGAAAGAGCCCCACATTGCCCTTGTTTCTCACTTCACAAAGGCACCTACATTCGCACTCCAGTCCATATACACCAATGCTGTCATCTCCTGCATCATTAGCAGTAGCAAGCAAATGTTACATCATGTTACATCATTAGCAGTAGCAAGCAAATCTACTTCTCTGATTGTAAGAAGGGCAGTTTATCTGAAATTTGACAGATGAAAAAATTATGCACGATGGGGGTTTTCTGCATGCATAATGAAATTAGGATCCTCTGTAAATAGACAAAAATTCTACCTTCTTCCACAGTCACAGACAAGAAGTACTAATGGATGCCTAGAATAAAAGTGGTAAAATCGTACAAGGACAGAGCAAGCATGTGTTCCTACTCCTACTGCTCCCCCAACATCCAGTAGATGCTAACAATTCAGATTCTATATGAGCTAGAATGGAACCTGTGTGCTTAAGCCACCAAATACAGACTTCTTTCCAGTATTAGAAAAATCAACACAAGAAACATTTTCCTGGCTGGACTGAGCAAGCAGACCTCTGAAGATGATGAGGGGGAATAGCTCAGTTTTGCTATGCAGCAAATTCACTATGTCCTATTCACTAGGACAAGCATTTCTTCAGAACTAATGTCACCATTAACCATTGTACATGCTAATATGCCATGGATTCAGCCTAAGAGCACAGAGTGACAGTATTGACTAGATAATGAAGTATCTATGCTAACTTAGTTCAAACTTTAAAGTCCGCAACAGTGCAGCTGTACAAGGCATGTTTTTTTCCCTATAGTATAATAAACTTCTTATATAAATATTAGTATTAATATTAATAGTATAATAGTAATTTTTCTTCTAGTAAAATGTATTAACACTGTGCACAATTATAGGGCAAGTAATTGAGCAACTGCAGTAACACTGGCAATATGCTAATCACTACCTGCAGAGCTTAAAATACCAGGTCCCTAATTTGCAAACTTTACTTACACACACTCTTGGGGTTCACTAAGGTTACATAACAACACAAACTTTACAGACTAAAGGGCCTTAGAGAAAAAGCCAAGGAGGAAGAAATACTGTACTTGACCCAGGCATGCAAACTGCCATATTTTCTTAGTCATGAGTGCCTACTTTCTGATTTAGAGCGGATACCAAGTTTATGAGCTTATTTTCTTCTTCTAGCGACAAAACCATCACCAAAGATAAAATTTCTCTTTTAAAACTCAAGATGTAACAATACATAAGTACATGCATAATTTTTAGCCCCTTCTGTATCTAACAGATTATAAAACTGTTAGATTTACCGTGACATTTCAGAGTAACTTTGCAAGCTTGGGTTTTCTCAAGGATTACTACTGTAAAAAAAGATGAAAATCAGATACATAATTTTTTAAATCAGAAAAGCATTTAAAGTTAAACATTACTTGTAAAGTTAAAAAAAAAAAATTATCATCTGTTTAACTAGAGGTCTCTCTGAATTTTCAGGGCTTCACTTGTTCTTGCCCCTACAGAAAGCTGTAAATGCTAAGGAGCCCAAGAACTTCAGTTTCAGAGACGAACAAGAAGTGAAGCCTCTGATGTGGAAACAATTCAGGTTGCTGAAGATCTTCACTCCATTTTCCCTTTGTAATCCAGGCATCATCTTCAGCCAAACTTTTTGTTTTGGAGAAAAAACCACAGAATCTACATCCTCCCCTCTAGGCCCCTCCCAGCTGGGAGTAACTGTAAGTGCTACAATAATGAGAAAAATTAAATAGAATTGCAGTCATATTATGTGCATAGGCAATTCACAATGCATCAGAAAGACTTACTACAGTTAAAAGAAAAAACAATGAATGCTGTGGTCTTGAATGAGATTTCCACCTATATGATACATATAATTCAATAATACTTAAAGTTAAGCCAGGATGGGTTATGGTTGTTAGCATAGCTGTAATTCATCTCCTGCATATAAAGTACTACCATAAATTTAATACCATTTTTCTAGATTTCCCATGGATCCACATTCTAATTCAACAGAAAATAATTATTTGTAACTGTTTAATCCACATAGGTGAGTATGTGGCTCCACACAATGAAGAAAAACAAAAGCACTACACATATGCATAAAGCCACCAAACTGGTACTACCAAGCACCTGGAACTACTGTACCACCAAACTTCTGAAAGACTGCATAAATAACTGAAGGTTAAAAGCCACAGTTTTGCACATATTCTCACCCAAATGAAAATTTTAAAAAAGGAAAAAAAATGCTTTCCTCCTTAATATTGTATCACTAACAACACTTATGGTTGTAAACCTGCTTGGGCATGTTTTAATTTGCCAGCTAAAATGATAACATTAATAGATTATTATGGTCAGCATCGACATACAAAAGATAGTTTTGCTTAGGGGACAGAAAATAATGGTAAGCACAAAAAAACCTGAGATGCCATTTTTTTTTTTTAAGAGGTAATGGGATGGAGAAAGGAATGTGAGAGACAATCTTCTACAGATCTGATTATTACTAATTTAAATTTGTGAAATATTTCGAAAAAGGAATCACTTAGGTCTTCTCTAAAGGTATAGTAACAAGTAGAATCAAACATATTAAAAAAAACCAAATCAAACCAAACCACTACCCTATGCAATTTCCACAGCAACACCTGTGCCCTTGTCACAGCTTTTTAAGATATGTAGTATGGGTATATGGGTATTGTTTGTTGCTGTGAAGTTAAAACTTGTATTGAAAAGAATCAGAGAAATAGGAAATCCTTGGGAAAAAAAGGTTTGTTTCTTGACCTTCCAACTAATTATCCAAATTGATAACCATGTATGTCACAGACCTTACCTCAGACAACATCTAAGTGCAGGTGCACTCTTTTCTCAAACCACATAAAGTAGGGGATTTTATGAGGGAAAGACTATGTTAGTAAGTCTCAAAGATTTTAAGCAAACACAGGGCCAACTCCAGAGTTTATGTATCTGATCCTGATGCCAGGAACACTACAAAAGGTAGATACTTAAGACATACCTAAGTAGCTCTGGACCACAATTACCACACTTGGCTAACACTGAACCCAAATTTATGGCTCCAGGACTGTGCTGCTGACAACCCTATGCAACACATGCACAATCTGCACTCTGAAAAGGGCTTTGGGAGTCAGCTTATATCCACCAGGGCATTCTGTATATTCACACTCTTGAATCCCTGAGTTCTCAGATGTGTAGTGTACACACATTAAATTGCTTTATCATGCTGACTCAGTATAGCTGAGCAGCTCGGCAGATCATTCCTCAGTACCCAAATAATACGAGCTATGCTAGCCCTTCCCATTAATTGAGCTAACAAACAGTTGTTGCATGCAATCCTCTAATTATAACAAGAAAAAATAAGAGAGACCTGAGTTTCTCATCAATACATTGGTTCTATGAGTCACAGTGAGAATCTATGGCTAATGGACAATACGCAAGAAAGCAACCACACTTCATAAACAGTGGACAGAAGATGGAGAAGATTTCTGACTCACACTAGAAACAGCAAATTTCTTGAGTAACCGAGAATACAAACTATTTTTGTGCTTGAATTAGCAATATAGCGAACAAGGAGTGAAAAGGAATCTTCACATTCTTCATAGTTCTCTTGCACAAAATATATCCTGAACTCAGGGGTAAAATAATTCAATTTGAGAGAATTATTCACATTTATATTTAAAATCAGACCAACAGTTTTGTGTAACTTGCAGAATTTCCTGAGCTTGGAGTGATGGGGAGAATCAGTGTAAACTGCTTTTCAGTATGATGCTATTTCACAAAGAGAACAAATAGTATCAACACCAGTGCAGCAGGCATAAGAACAATCTTGTGAAGATACCAGTTTTAGAATGGTAAATTTAAAAAAAAAAGGAATTGCTTCACAAAAAAATCAATACACTTTCCCCATAGGTTCATGATGTAAAATTCTATAATCAAGGCTTGTAGATTTGTAATTATGGTATGTCAGCCACATTTAAACAAGCATGTTAAAAGATTGTTAAAGTTAAACTAACACAATTGCAATGTGAATTGTCTTAGTCTCATTCTAATCTACTCGTGTCACTTTCACTTAATCAGATGGAAACTATGGGCAAATGTCAGTGCTATTTTCAGGCAACCCGACTTACTTTGTTTGTAGCGCTTTTTAAAATGATTTCCAATCTGAAATGCAAATAAGGTATTTTAGAAGGGTTTGTTTTTTTTTTTCTCTAATCAGTTCTCCCACTATGCAGCAGGTAGTTGCCTGGATTTACTGAGAGTAAAACTATTTTGAAGCGATTAAACAAGAAGTATTGCTTGCTAGGACATAAGCCATGAATACAGAAAACATTACTACTCATGCTCATCAAATCAACTCCTTTTGAATTACAAAATATTAAAAGTATAAAATCACCAAGAGTCTGGCTATCAGATTTGCCAAAAAAGCATAAGAGCTCCCTATTTCTAGTGTAAATTTCTTTGACTGATACACAGCAATGTAAGAAATGTGCAAGCAAGTAAATTACCTACAGCCTAAAATACAGTCTCTTGAGAGGAGTACACAAAGAATTTATGACTTACAGCTAAAAAAAATACTAAAGCAGAACAACTGCTTCATTCTAAGCGTGGAAAAAAAGTGAGAAGTTAGGTAACTAATGAGAAAAAAAAAAAGCTACAACCGATTATTAGCACAAGTCAAACGAAATGTCTAAAAAGCTCTCTATAGCCTAACAGTTCTCAACCCCTATCTTTTTTTGATATATTCTTAAAGCCTGAGCACTGAACACGGTTAGAAATCAATATTACATGCTAGATACAATGTGCTTTTCGAAACAGGAAACAGAAAAAAGCCTAATGAAAATTAACTGAAGAGCTGAATCAGTCACTTTACAAAATGCTTAATAAGCCTCTCTGAAAGTCTTCTCATGCACTAGGAAAAAAATACCTATGGAGCTGTTCTAGTTCAAAATAGGAGGACAATGTTAATGTTCCCAAGTTGACACAAGTTGCAGGTATGCCCACTGTAGCAGAATGCATAACTAGGCATCTAGTTAGAGAAAGAAGGGTGGAGCTGGACAGAGCCATACCTCTCCTTGTATCTGTGTGCAGCTGCCACAGAACTGGGAGCTGCCACTGTATCATGTCCCCACAGGGAGTTAAGATAACATTCCTCTTCTCCCTTTTTTTTAAAGTTACCTTCACTTAGAGAATGTCAGCTGCTGCAAAGTAACTGTAGATATGCCTGTTGCTACTGCACAACACACTCAAGTCAAGTTTACTTGCTTATTCACGTGGACATTCTCCAAAAGCAAATCTGAATCTTGCTGACTGCATTTGTATTGTTTACCCAAACGTCTTCTTTCTTTCTTTATACTAGCCCTGAAATGCATAGTTGCATGGCTTGCTCCTATGTTCAGAGAAATTCTGAAGCGCCTTTAACTAACACCAACTGTGACAACTTTTCTAGTCTTCAAGTCCGACCTTTCAAAGTGAATCAAGTATGAGAAAATGTGCATCTTACTGACAGGAATTTGCACAGTCATAACATAAAGTTGATTATATGAAATCACACAATTTAACATCCTCATCCAGCACACATGCTAATTCTTGTCTCTGCCTGAGTCAGCACAGTTTTTGTAGCCTTAATAAGCCCCAGCGTGACCAAACAGTGTTTTAAGCTATAATAAGAGTAATCCTGACAGATACACTTTTCTTAAAAACTACGAGTCTCTTGAAACCAGGGAAGATCAAGGCTCTGGTGACGAATCTACCAGGAGGTGGTGGAGTTCCCATCCCCCGAGATGTTTTAGGAAAGAATGCAGTGCTATAGTCTAGTTAACACGGTGGTGATGTTTGGTCATGGGTTGGACTCGATGATCTCAGGTCTTTTCCAACCTAATTGCTTCTATGATGTCACTGGTTCTGCATCTCCTGAACCAGAAATAGTCAACAGCAGCTTTGCTAAACAAAAACCCAAAAAACATCTGAGGCATCATACCTCGGTGAGGAATGAGGCGAGACTGCCTTGCACACCGAGGGGGCTGGGTGACTACCCTCGACTCCCAAAGGCACTAACGAAAGGGAACGAAACCCGCATTTAACCGTGTCCCAGAAAAGCGCGGCCTATTCCCGACGGCGGTACGCGAGGGGTGGAAGCCCGTGCCAGGGCCGCTCTCCGGCGCAGCCCGCCAGCCCCGCACAGCACCGCGGGCC
>VZRH01006613.1:24463-54463 GCA_013397555.1 Urocynchramus pylzowi
GGGCGGGAGCCCCACGCCTTCCCCCCCTGCCCCGGCGCAGTGGAGAGGGCCGGGCGGCGGGGCGGCGCCGTCCAGGCGGAGCCGGCTCCGCTGGGGTTTGTGCGCACCCGGGGAGAGGGGTGGGAGCGCGGCCTCCGTGCCGAGCGGAACCGTAGTGGAGGTGGGCGCCACCCGCTCCCGACCTCTGGTAACGGGGTCCGCATGATTAACCCCATTTCGCAAGGCAAGCAGCCATTCTCTGGTGCTGTGTTCTGCGCTCTCCCCCCATTATCAGGCCCTGAAAGTCCTGTGCACCAAGGAGACAAGCCCATCAGATTTATTTTTTCCCATTCCACTGGCCTCAAGGTTTCCTCGGCACGAGGCCGAATTCCACTCCTTGCCCTCCTGCATGTCTCAGCACCCAGTGCTGTGAATGAATGTGTTGCAGCACTGGGAAGCTACAGCTCCCACAGCACTGCCTGCCTGCAGCCCCACACAGCAGTGCCTGCAGCCCCCACACAGCACTGCCTGCAGCCCCACACAGCAGTGCCTGCCTGCAGCCCCCACACAGCAGGGCCTGCCTGCAGCCCCCACACAGCACTGCCTGCAGCCCCCCACAGTAGTGCCTGCCTGCAGCCCCCACACATCAGGGCCTGCCTGTAGCTCCCCACAGCAGTGCCTGCCTGCAGCCCCACACAGCAGTGCCTGCAGCCCCACACAGCAGTGCCTGCCTGCAGCCCCCACAGCAGGGCCTGCCTGCAGCCCCCACACAGCAGTGCCTGCCTGCAGCCCCACACAGCACTGCCTGCCTGCATCCCACACAGCACTGCCTGCCTGCAGCCCCAGAGCTGTCTCTCTCTCTCTGTCACCTTTGACAGGTCCTGAGGAGGAAAAGGGACCAGAGCTGGACCTGGGACCTGGGACATCCCAATGGCCAGGGACACCTCTGCCTTCATCTGCTTCCACTGAGGTTTGAGGGAGTGACTCATGTTCTTTTATATGATTTTCAAGTCTAGATTATGATTGTTATATTGGTACTGTAAACAGTATGCTATGATATAACCCCATCTGCAGAGGGTCCATGTGAACAGAAATCATAAATGAAATTGTATTATAAATTGTATACTTTACTACTTAGAGATTCCACTACACTCCTCTCAGCTGTCTCTTGATTTGACAAGAGACAGCTGAGAGGAGACCCCATAAATGTCTGTAAGTATATAAAAGGAGGGAGTCAAGAGGACAGATCTACGCTCTTTCTAGTGGTGCTAAGCAATAGAACGAGAGGCAATGGGCAGACACTGATGCCCAGGAAGTTCCACCTGGACATGAGGAAGAACTTCTTAACTGTGCAGTGACTGAGCACTGGAACAGATTGACCAGAGAGTGTGTGGAGTTTCCCTCACTGGGGATACTCAAGAGCTGCCTGGACACAATCCTGTGCTGTGTGTTCTAGCGTCACTGTCGCGACAAGATATAACACAATTCACACATGGTGTTCCAGCATCCGAACAGGAACAGGAAAAGAGAACTTTATTTTTCAGACTTCAACATTTATAGAATTTGAAAAGTGACAGTGGATTGGAGGATGACATTGTCACCTCTCCAACCACACTGGTCAAACTAATATTTCATCAAAATTCTCCTCCTACAGAGAAGAATGTGAAACAATTATTTATATGAAAGTGCGTGAGAAACTCCATTACAAGAATGTAAACATCAGAAGGCTTAGAAAATCTCAAAAGAACAGGGCGACAGTCTAGGATGACCCTCTTGAGCAGGGAGGTTGGACTAGATGACTGACTGTGATCCCTTCCAGCCTGACCCATTCTGTGTGTAATTCTGTTAATAGAAATCCTGTGTTACTCTCATAATAAATTCTGTGCTGTACTAATAATGAAATCCTGCTAAGGAAAACAAAGCTTTAATTGTTGATCTGTTGTTTAATGGTTAAACTAAGTGTTAAACAGTACAACTTAGTGTTGTTGTAGTTTTGCCAAGGATCTCTAGAAGAACCTGTCTGTCCCCTTAGTGCCTGGTGGTTGGTAAAAGCAATAAAGAGGCAAGATTAGCACTGGCAGCTCACAGCTCAGTCCTATAGGTGAAATCAACTGCTGTTTCAAGGGCTGTTTTCCTTTTTGGTTATACTTAGTAGAGGCTAACCACTTAAGGGTATACATTCCTGGAAAAAAAAAAACAAGCCCTAGGGTCTGTGTTTGAAAGACCTTCCCCTGAATGAATATTTAAATCTACAAGAAAGAAAAAAGAATAGCTTCAATGAACAAATAAAGGCAAATACATTTTCAGTGAAGTGCAGTTCAGGAAGGTCTGCAGAAGATTTTTTTTTCCCACATCCTTTTGTCCTGTGTTAGCGGCTTGCCCTGACCTTTGGCACTACCAGTGACCATTATCTCTTGAGAAAAGCTGGCTGCAAGGAAGGAAGTCATGTTGCTTCTGGTGACATGACAGTTGCAGGTCATTAGCCAGCAGCTGTGGCCAAGTGGCTAGCACCACCAGGCCCTGTTCAGACATGGTATAAGCAAGGCCAAGACTGCTCAAGTCCACAGAGCTGTGTGTTATCTGCAGAGGAGGATGAAAATGAGCCCTCTTACAGAGCCCAGAAAGCCTTCCCACAAGACCTGGAACACACAGCCCTCGCTTGGCAGGTAGTTGCTGAAGGGAGATGCAGGTCTCAAAATCAACACTAGCTTAATGCCATGAACAACTATGACCTGGAGACAAATTCACAGATGTATTATGTATTTGATACACAAATCTGCTGTCAGCCATGTAGGAAGGGGAGGACAGCATTCTGTCAGAGACAAAGGAAAATGCAGCCCTAACTTTGCCAGAAACTCAGATCTTACTATTATGTCTTTAGAAAGCTGTATCAAATCATGCTGGGGCTGAAGCTCTTCTCTAAAAATTTCAAGGCATCCCAGTTATGCTACATACTCCTTGAAAATACAGAAGTCTGCGAGTAAAACTGAATTACCACCATATACCTACCCATGAATTTTTTTCAAGAATAATCTTCAATGTAATTTCTATATTTGGCAAAGTTATTCAATAAGTGAGAAGGCCAACAACAGATAACAGTACAAAACCAAAAAATTGCCTAGAAGCAATATTAAGAAAATGACTCTTGTTTCCAAGTGCTAAAAAGGTCTTATTTCTAGCCGTGAAGCATTAACTTGCATTACTGACAGTGCTTAGGCTCAGCTACTGAATTTTAGAAGTAGAATGCAATTGTTTTCTTACAGCTAATTAACTTAACTAAACAGATGAAAATATACCAAATCTGTGTTCATATTTAAGCATATATGATGATAATGTGAAAAAGATGTTACTGGTGGACCGTGGAGTATACTGTAAAATCTGACAGAAAGCATGATGTACTTTGTTATTAATATATGTTTGTATTAATAATTGAAAATTATTAATTAACATTTAAAACCCCAGTAATTTTATTGCTAAGGGTATGGATATCTGGATATCCAGGGAAGTATGTATAATGCTTTCCAGGACAGATACTCCTTTATAAATAAAGTTGTGTGTGGGCAGTTTGTTTTCTAGAGCTCCTTTGAAACAATTTTTAGCCTAGTCAGTCATAGATACATTTCCATGTGAATTAATGATGTTACATGGAGTTGAACACAATCCTTTATGAAGACTGTGAATCCTGCTGTACCTTTTGGATGGTACCGAAACTATCAATTCTTCAATGACTTTTGGCAGCATTCTGCTTGTGTTGCATCTGGTTGAAGGTTTTTCATAAGATCTATTAGCCCTAGTCATTATGAGAGCACTGTTGCATAGAGGCAGGTGCCTAAACATAATTTGCTGATGATGTAGCTATGCTGACATACAGAGCAAGTAATTCCATGCATGGGACTCTTAAACATATCTTTACGTACTCCCCTGTATTGCACCTTCCCAGCAGCTCACATGTAGAGCTGCACTTACTGTGAATGTGACTTCCTCTTCTCTGACCTGTGTCACCTGGTCATTCCAGCTTTCATCTGGCTCCACATAAGCAATATTTTCAAGGTAATTTGTTACACGTTTTGTACAACTTCAGTGGGAATAATTGTTACTGCCAATTTACTATGCTTTCTGTCTAAAAAAATTCCATCTAGATTTTGTTTATTTCTTGTGGATAAGAGCACATACAGTAATTACTGCTCATTCCCATTTCACGGAAGCAGCTAGTCAGCCTGATGAGCTCAAATGTCTGCACACATAAACAATTATGTAGTATATGTTTAATCTGGAGTGTGCACAGTGCACCTAATGCACTTGCAAACAAGCACATCAGAGTGTTAAGCACTGCCTACAACTCATAACTTGTCTGTGAAAGACTGGCTTAAGAAGTTAAGACCAGACATATGCTTCATTGCAAGAAAAGAGCGCACACACTCGAAAGCACTGCAGTGTGCCACAAGTCCCTGTTATAGTAACAGTTCCCAATTAATGTCTCTCAACTAAACACTACCCATAAGAAATAGTCAACGTGTAAGGCATGCAAATACTGAGTCTTATTATTCCTGCATTCTGATCATATCCCTACCTCCCTTTTAAATTTATTTGCTTGGCTCTAGTAAGGGACTTTCCGCAGTGAAGCTATTTTGTGTTATACCGTAGTTCACTTCAACTTTAGAGCCAATATGTTTGTCACTGGGTATAGTTCAAATTTAAGACGTTATGCCACCTATGCTGCTGAGGTCAGAGCAAACCTTGCAGATGGAGGTGCAGCCACTAGGGTTTAGTCCACTAAGCCCCAGTGGCAGTTTTGATCACCTTGTCTATCCATTGACAGTTGGTTTCGACAGCTTGAAAAACCCATGACCAAATGCATGTGTGCTTCAGCTGAGGACTGAGACCATTATTTTAATAAGTAAATGCTCAATGAGCTTTTATACTATTTTGTTTACCCATCAAAACCATGTGTGCAGTCTGACTATAATTTCATTTTCATTTATGATCAAACAAAATGTGGAAATTATTTAGCCTTCAAATTTTATCTTTTTTTGTAGGAAAACATTCACAAAACTTCATTCAGCCTCCCCAAAGCATACTACAAAATGAGATCAGATTTTCAATAAAAGTTATTTGTGTTTACTTAATTTTTAATATATGTTAAGTAGATAAAATTAGCCTCTGTACAGCTGCCAGCACACAGCTAGACACCATTTAAGTGCACAAGAATTAAGTTCCCTTGCTGTCAGCATACGAAATAGTATCAGTATTCCTTGTAGTGCAAACCTCTTGATCCCACTTTCTTATCAGGTGATTATTCCTGGTCAAAATTTGTCTTCCACAACTAACCCCCCAAAATACTTACAGAGTTTTCAACACCACAGATGCAAGCAAGTTACACAAGTATGGAACTGGACAAGGATAAAATGGATTGCTGTTACACAGTTTGTAAGACATCTACTAAATATGGTGATTCAAGTGGGAGCTGTGTTTTGTTACAGGAGAGGCTCAGTTACATAGGGAAGCTAAGTAAAGGAGAAAGGAGATACCAGGCAGAAGCTGAAAAGGGTCAGGGGTGAAGTCCTTTCTCATTTCTGCCTTTGTACCTTCTCCAAACACCACTGGGATGGATTCTGTTTTCAACTATGCTTTTGTAAAAAGGAAGTAACCCACTGGGAAGTGGTGGTATAAAATCAGATGGAAACCTACTCATTTTCAGCAAAGTTATAGTGACAGTACAATTTACCCTAGGCAGAGAAGGCAGCAATGGTGATTCCTCAAATATGACACTACTAGAGAGCATAGGTTACAAAACAACCCTCTCCTACGGTTTTCAGGGTTAAACTGTGCCATAGTAAATATTTAGCTGCAATGCAAACCTTTTCTAGCTAACTTGAGGCTTTTTAAAAAGCAGTTTTTCTTATCTCAGACCAACATTAGGTGAAGAACTGGAAGTAGTGAGAGGAAAAGGGATTTATGTGTGTGCATCAAAAGGAGAATATATCCTTTTGCGAATTATTTCCATGGGTCCCCTACGAACAAATGAAGAGATATGTGATATAGCAATTCATTGTTCTGACACACATTGCAATCACGATGTGCAGTTTTTAATGCATTGTGTTACATTAAGCTTAGCCTATGGTTTAACACCATGTAACATAAATTTCTGTGAAGGGAGTAACATAACATGATACTGTCTTTTAAAAGACACACGATTTTTTCAGATCACCTACTTTTTATCCATGAGTGCCCAATCCAAAAATCAAGGTGGCAGATGAAAGTGGATTGAATGAGTATCCACAAACCAGAGTATTTATCTTGTGTAGTTTTGCTCACTGCTACCTGTAGTCAATGACTCCAGTCAATTTTTATGTTGTAATGCATGAGCAAAGTTGATGGACATATTTTTTTGACACCCCTAGTTAGATTTTATTCAGGGTCAATCAAGGGAGACCTGACAGCCGTTAAGACTATAAAACACACTGAAAATCCTCACAAGTGTTTATTTCTCAATAAAGACAGGAGTTTTGATTATGAACCTGTCACTAACCTTCTCTCTTTTTGTCCTACCTTGGAGGCAGGTTTTCTATTTTAATTGATAGTTTATTTTAAAATAGACAAATCAGTATGAATGATTGTCATTGGAATTAAAGTGAACTATTGGAATTAAAAAATGAAGTATTGATTAGATAATAATTTGATATAATAAAATCTTCAGTGAAAGATCAAACTAGTATTTGAAGTCTAAAGAGCTCACAAAATAAAGCTGCATGTGATGAATCTCTTGAGAAGAAAAGAAAAATAATTACATTTTATGTATTTATGTATACTCATAATTTATTTATCTCCCCCTGAATCATTAAAGTTGGGATTTTTTAAAGACTTTTCATATACATTTCTTGAAACCTGTCTTCAATGCTTTCTGTGTGCCTAAATTATTAATGTAAATTTTAATTTAATCCTTTTTGTGGTACAATACAAAACAAAACCATGACACCAACTGATATCTGTGTGGTGTGGATTTGACTGATCGCATGGTTCAGTGCAAAATTTAAGTACTGGCCAAGAAGATTCCTCTGGTTTTTGGACATATTGGAAACTGCAGGTTTTGTCACTCAGGATGATGCTCTCCAATGAAGAAACAATCTTTGCCAGTGCTTATCAGACAGGAACATGTAGATAGCACACAGAGGTGGAGGACAGCAAAGTGGCTACCACCACATAGGCAGATAATGGTAATATCCTGTATGGTGCTGCAGATGACATTCTGAATGCTTCTCACAGGGCAGTAAAACAGGCAAATAATACCTGTAAAGTGTAACACCAAGGTGATGCGGTATTAGCAAGCCTAAGAGAAACAAAAAAATGTATGCTTTTAATAAGACACCAATCTTTATTGACAGAGATAAACATGGTGTCATGGCATGCTGTAAAGCAACTGGCAAAAAAATTACCCTACATTGTGATTAAAGTTCATCACTTTATATCACAATATAAAGTGATATTGTAATAAAGCACTTTATTACACTATCACTTTAGCACGTTTTAAGTAGTTTCTAAGTTGTTGAGTTATTGTTGCTTAATTATCAAAATGTAGAGGTTTCTGGTGAGTTGTTGTAGTAATCTGTTCATCTGGCGTAAGTTATTCAATAGATCTATTAATCATTGGAAAAGAAGTGTTAAAATAATTTCTAATAAGATCAGCTGCTGGTACAAATGCTGTTGACACTGTAAGTAATAAGAACAGATTAGTTCTGTAAAGGAAATTGGATTGCTGGGTGAAATAAACTTACTAAAAAAAGAAATAATTTCAATGCTGGAAAAGTCAGGGTCACACATGTAGAAGTACAGAATATAAGTTAGATGTACAGAGTGAAAAACTGTGACTTGGGAACCCATAGCCCCAGAGAAGGACTGTGGGGTTGTGATGGCTAACTAACTAAATGTAAGCCTGGCTAAAATATTGGGGCTGACAGGGAGCAGGTAGCACCCATTAAATATACTGTCATTTTGGTATTGTGTTGGAGTCTTAAATATCTAGAGATTAAGAAAGCCAGAGGCTCTGGCTGAAGTCACATACCCAGTTTTACACTTTTAAAAGGGAAGAAGAGCTTGTAAGGCTCAGAACAAATCTATGGGAGTAATACAGTACCTGAAAAATACACCCTACGCAGGAAGCCTCAAGAACCTAGTGGTGGAAAGAAGGGAGTCAGTTGGTTTGTAACCCACACAGAGAAGGAATTTCTGATAGCAGAAGATTCACAACACAGCAGAAAGAATAAACAGTGGAATACAATAGCAAGCTCAAACTAGATAAAATCAGGATTGAATTAAGGTGGGCAATTTTAAATACTGGGCAACATATTTTAAATACTGGTAAAACTACCAATGAGAGATGTAGGTGTTTAAGATTGGCTGTTTTTTGTAAAAAACCCCTTTGGTTTCAACAGGAGGAATGGGTGTGTATGTCTTTGCAAATAGCTAGATAACCTGAAAGAACCAATCAGGGTCTGGAAGAATGGGTGTTGGGGGCTTTATGAACAAAGTATGTTACTAATGACCTGAAAGGACCAGTCAGGTTCTGGAAGAATGGGTATGGAGGTCCTTGTGAACATCAAGCTGCACAACTTTGTTGCAGAGCTGAGCACAATCTGAACTTTTGAACTTTAGGTGGAAATGAGCAGGTTTAATAGACTAACGAGTATGACTCTGCCCAGGGTGGGCTTAAAACTAAATTTAATGATCTTGCAATGCATGATGTAGGGAGAATACATTTTGAAGGGGGAATATGTGGTAGGATGTTTGGGAAGTCTGTACCTTTCTAGTACCTTAAACACTGAAGAAAGAAAAATGACAACACAGAGTCAGGAGTTCAGGATGAAAAAGAGGATGCATCCTCCAAAAACTGGAGAGAGACACCACAGGTGTGTGGCCCTGTGGACTCTCTCCCTTCTTTTGATGAAGTTGATTTTTGCAGGACTCCTCAGTGTCCTATGTGGATACTGGCCTTTGTCAGTGTGATTTTCTGCACAGCTTAACTGCAAGTTAAGTCACAGTGTAGAAATTAGCATGCAAAATCTCTAGGATTTATATTGTAGAATCATAGAATGGTTTGCATTGGAAGGACTGTCTAATTCCAACCCTCCCCACCATAGGCACGAACACCTTCCAATAGACCAGGTTGCCCAGAGGTCCATCCAACCTAGCCTTGAACGCTTTCAGGGATGGGGCATCTACAGCTTCTCTGGGCAACCTGTTCCTGTGCCTCACCATCCTTACAGCAAAGAATTTTGTTCTTACATCTAGACTAAAACTGCCCTCTTTCAGTTTGAAGCCATTCCTCCTTGTCCTGTCACTATATGCCTTTCTTGAAAGTTCTTTTCTAGCTCTCTTGTAGGCCTGTTGTAGGTACTGGGAGGTGTTATAAGGTCTCCATGGAGCCTTTTCTTCTCCAGGCTGAACAATCCTAATTCTCTCAGGCTGTCCTCACAGGAGAGGTGCTCTATTCCTCTGATTACCTTGGTCTCCCTCCTCCAGACTTAATCCAGGACATCCATATCTTTCTTCTTCTGGGGGCCTCAGAGCAGGATGCAGCACTGCAGGTGGAGTCTTGGGAGTCTAGAGCAGAGTAGCAGAATCCTCTCCTTGCCTTTCTGGCCATGTTGCTTTCTGCATGTATGCAGTCCAGGACACAATTGGCTTTCTGGGCAGCTTCTCCTTCACCAACACCCTCAGGTCATCTCCTCAGAGCTGTTCCCAATCCACTGTCCACCCAGCCTGTACTTGTGCTTGGGATTGCTGTGACCCACGTACAGGATTGCATTTGGCCCTCTTGAACTTCATGAGATTTGCATGGGCCCAGCTCTCATGCTGGACAAGGTTCCTCTGGATGGCATTCCCTCCCTCCAGCATCAAGTGTACCATACAGCTTGGTGTTTGAGAAATGTTTTTAGTTAAGCTTAAATGAGTGAGTTTTAAACAGAATGGGTGACTCAGAATTATAATACTGTGTGATTTAATCTGCTGTTTGCTTGGCTCTACTTGCTCAGTATGAGCAGCTGGATTTGCTTGAGCCCTGAGCTGTAAGCTGTGAGCTTTCACCCAGATATGTTGGAACAGAGTTGGTTTGCTTGGTACAGTGTTGTGTTTTCTCTTTAGTTTGGGAAGAATATTAATAACACACTGATGTTTAGTTGTTGCAAAGTGGTTTTTATCTCTAAGTCTAGGCCTTTTTTCATTACTATGTCCTGACTGATTAGTGCACAAGCAGCACAAACCAGAAGACAAGGAGGCTACAGCCATCAGCAGAATCTACAGTTTGACAAGATAAGAGCAGTTAACAGCCTGACTATGGGGAGACAGAGAAAGAATCCAATAAGGTGTTAGAAGATCCCAGCCCAAAAATCACCACTGGACTTGAAATCACGTGAAGAGTGCATGAGAAAACTCAGGATAGAGCCTGAAGGAGGAAGTGCACTTGAGAATGTGTGTGCGAGCATTTGGAAGGGAGCCCACCAGCCCTACTGAGAACAGACTCCAGTCCTAGCAAGGGTGATGTGAGGGACCCTCCTTGAATGGTGAGAGAATACTTGGCCTGTGGCTTCTCCTTTAACACTTGATGTTGTTTACTGGTGTGCTGAGAGTGCACTCAATCCTACTGTGCCTGTTGCTGACAAGGATGTTAAACAGTGGCAGCCCCAATACTGACCCCAGAGGAACATCACTTGTTGCCAATGTCCACTTTGACAGCAAGCCATTGACTACAGCCATGTGTTGACTAGCCAGCCAATTCCTCGTCCACCAAGTGGTCCATCCACTCTGGTATTCTTAGTTCCCTCCATCCCTAAAACCTGCTTGACAAAATGCATACATATAAACTTAGGAACAAGACTCAGCTACAGGATCTGAAGTCCATCCATTGAGAACAAACTTAGTGCTGAAGTCCCTCTTCTTGACTGCTAAGGTGGTTTTTCTGTGGAAGGAAGAGAAGATAGAGATCTTTTTACTTATTTTGTACACATGAGGCAACTTAAGTACAAAAGATATATAAATATTTACATCAGAACTTCTATAAATAATTACATCAGAACTTGTCACTGTAAATATATATGAAATACTGATTTTACTAAATTAGCTTGATCAAACCAGTTTAATGGGATTTTCATATTTCTAGTCTTCAGTGAGGGATGAAAACCTTTCTATTTTCAGAAATGTAATTTATTACTTTTAATATATATAAAACTTTAAAAATACATACTGGAACAATAATTTCTAATCCAGCAGAGAAGATGAGCAAACATGAGGAAACCAGGCCCCTGAAATATCATCTATACCAGAGTTATACTTTAGTAGCGAATTTCATCTTGCTTAAATGAAGCTGAGTCATGATGTACGGTTCATACAGTGTAAGTTGGATATCTAAAACTGTTTGGATGATTCATCACCTACTAAATGACTAAAGGTAGATGAGATGAATCCAGACTGAAAAAGTTGCATGCCCCCAACTCAACTCTGTTTTAATCCTGTGTGTGTTTAAAGTTTAAATAGGTACTGTATTTCCAACACTGACTTAGGGAAAAATGCCCCTAAGCACGCAGAGAAAAACCTCAGCAGTGGCCATACATAGCATGCCACACCTAAGACTACTTTAGAAATTCCAGCAAGGTTTTCTGTCCCTTCCTTATCTTTGGAGTGATTATTTGCTGTTGGTTTAACTCCACAGCTTGACCCAAATTGTCCAGGATTTAGAAGGACATGGGTCAATGCACAGTTTTTGCTGACAGGAAACCATCCACAGTGAGAGTACAGAAAACATTAAGTGTGAAAAAAACTTCTTTTAGCCTGTACATGATGCTTCATGTTTGCAACAATAATTCCACATGATTGAAACCAAGACAGAAAGAAGAATAACAGCGCAGCCAAGTGATTAGGTCATCTCCCTAGAGAAAATATGCATAGGCAAAAGAGTAAAATCTCAGTAGGTGGTTATGGGGGGCTCCCACCTTGGAAAGTTCCTGCTTGCCTGGTTATATAGATGCTGTCTTAGGAGACCTTCCTTGGCAGAAAAGGGAATTCAAGGAAGGCGAAAGCTCATGCCACTGACCTACTGGTTAAAGCAGCAGCACCAATGCATTTAGGCTTTTAAGAGAAAAGATGTAGCTGTCTAAATCCATTAGAGAGTTCAGACAGGGCATCCTGAGTATGAGGAAGCACCTGAAAGCACATCAGCAAAGACACTGAAAGGCTGAATTTGATATGGTTTTCTCACCAGTACTTTCTTAAGTGCCCTGCTCAGTTTGTATTTGGAGACATGTAATGCCCCAGTGACTGTACCAGAGCCCAGGTATCCAGTGTGCTTTTGTGAATTTCTAGAGGTACTGAAAAGTTAGAATTAAAACAGATATTTCAATTTAATTTAAAAATATATGTAAAATTAATTGCATTAACAATAAAATTGAATTCAGGTGTAAAACACTTCAACCTCTAATAAAGATTAGATTTTCTCAGCATTATTTCTCAGCATTATAGTATATAGAAAGTTTCTTCTACTCAAAGAGACCTACTTGGCAATTGGAAGAAAAACATTAAATTTTTAAGGTTAACATAGATTTTATTAAAATAATTATTATGTCTTCAAATCCAGTAATGTACTACTTTTTCATGTACTTCTTTTTCTTCCTTTACCATGATGCTGATATCGGTTTATGCTTGCTTTTCAGATATTGTTCAGAAATGCCTGTTTTCTTTCTTTTAGCTGAACTGGCAGGTACAGTGCTTATGTCATTTAATTATCATTGCTCATGGAAAATTCAGAAATGGCTTGAATGCTGAAAATGTGGCACTGTTTTGTGTTCTAATCTATGAACAAAAAAAGTGGACAATATGGACAAAACCCTAATAGTGAGAGGTCAGATTTCCAAAGATATTTTGGTGCCTAGAGATGGAGACAGATGACCAGTGGGAGTTTCAAAATCCCTCCTACAGATTAAATGTCTAACTCCTATTGACTTCAGGGTAAATGAGGCAGTAGCCCCTATAGGCACTTCCGATAATTTCACTAGCCATTTATCTGCATGTTAGACATCTAAGTATTAGCTCCTGGAGACAAGAAGTAATCCCTCAGTTGACTAAATGTATCCCCTTCTTTCATTTAGTAATCTGGCTAGTTTTAAATAAACTTCCTTCTTACAGGGAAATAAAGGGATGCCATATGTTTAAGACAGGTAAAAACAATTAATTAAACCAGTTTTATGCATTGAAATTGATTTTTAATTTCTACCCCAATGCATTTTGATACAAACACCAAATAAAATGAACATTTAGGAAAGACAAGTGTTTCATCATTTTTCTGAGATAATCTATTTGTAAAATGTAAAAGTCTGAACAAATTAGAATGACTGTCATACTCTCATTGTGTATATTTATATGATAAAATAAAAAATACATTGAAATAGATCAAATATACCTTGCACATATAGTTGCAAATCAGCTTGTGCTAATTATTGTGCCAGTCAGAGAGAACAAAGTTGATTCTCAAGTACAAATGCAAAGAAAATCTAAAATCAGCTATTTAATTCAAGGTTTACTTATCATTGTTTTAAATCCTGATAATAATTGGAAAACTACGAGCAGATAAAGACTAACAAGAATCTGTAAGATATAGCCCTGTGAAATACAGTCATAATCTTAAATCTGTTTTTTCCAGAATAACAAGAAATGTTGAGCCTTGTCCTTCTGATTATTGACCCAGATCTATGAAGATTTCTGTGCCTTAATCAATGCAAACATAATACAAATAAAATGATCATTTAACAGTGACCTGTTATCTGAGTTTATGATAACCCTTAACTCCCATCACGGGTAGCATGTGCTGGTAATAACCCATAATATTCCAAGCTTTTTAATTTCTGTATTACACATCACAAGTAATAGCTCGGGCCTCTGAATACTTGAGCTTAAATCCTTGATTTTCAGAACCCTTGACACATTGCTCCTCTGTAAATCTGGCAAATAAAATAGAGGAAAAACAGCTCTGCTTAAGGAAAGGGAAGAACACAGCCTGAATCTCATGCTATCAAGTTGAAAAGAGCATATACATGATGAAGCTTGTATGAATTATCACTGTGCTCTGCAAAAGCTTTTCTTGAAATTGCAGGAAATGTAAATCAAATCATATTGTAAAATAGGAGACGGAAAATAACATTCACTTCTTTTCACTGACACTCAGGCCAAAACATTTTATCTCTTGGTTTATTAAATCCTATTGCATCTTCTGAGAAAACTGGGAAGAGCAGGGAAGGGCAGGGAGCTAAATTTTCTTAGTGAGTGCATGAATAACAAGACCTGTGTGCATAACTTTTCTGTACTACTTGGAAAATTGCCTCCCGCTGCATTTCCTTGAGGCTTGAAGAAAAACAGTTTTTATCTATAAGGCCTAAACTAATATTTAATGGTATGGAAACAATAATGTGACATCCTTCCAGTAAAAACAGTTTTGGGGTGTTCAGCATGTTTTACAGTAATGGTGTTCCTTAGTCATTTATTGGTGTTGTGAGCAGCTGGAAAGAAAGGAAAAAAAGCACAAACAAAACTAAACAGGTGCACTTAGAGGAACTGCCTTGTCTGAGAATTGAGAAATATGATCAGTTTTTCTATACAAACTTCTAGCTGAATATGACAGGGCTTGCTTGGCTTGATCTCCTCCATGCCAGATTTGGTTTCATGTATAAATCATTGAGTGTTTACTTACCCTAAACCAGTTTGTTAGAACCAGTGGCTGACTCCAACATTTGCTTTATTTAATTATGAAGTCCTTGTTTAGCCCCATTTGTCCTCCAGCAGTCCCTATTCCTTCTGCACAAGGGAGTGTGTGGGCCACAAAAGGCCTCAAAAGGCCCTTTTGGTTTTCTCTCTGCTAACAGAAGAGCAAGAGGGACCTTAAAGCTGTCCTCACTGGCCAGGTTATCCATAGCCAGCAAACAGCTGCTAGAATTTTGGAAATTTCTGCTATTCTTGTTTTAATTTGGTGTTGCATCAGCCTGAGAATGGAGGCAGCAGAGCTCAGGGAAGCCTGGCCAAATTTGCAAGAGTTTGAAACATCTAAAGGAAGAAAGGGAGGACTCAACTCTTTCCTGCAAACAAACATTGAGCAGAATAAATCTTAACCTGCAAGTTCTCTTCTCTGCTTAGCAGCTGCCAGCATGATGAAAACAAGGTGCTCTTCTCCTAGGCATAGCTGTTAATGTGTGGAACACCTTTCCCAAGGTTTCTAGCAAGCAAGTTTCCATACCTGGGACCAGCTGCTATACTTGGGTGGGAGTTAGTGCACATCACTGTAGCAGTCCTGGGATGTGAGATGAGCTGTCTCAGGGAATCTGATGGACCTTCACCTCCTGGGGGCTTCCCTTAGGCACTTAGGGGTCTCTGCTTCAAGAACTAGTGTTATTGTTGATGTGCCAGTGCTGTATGTACTGAAGGAAGATCTTCCCTCTGTCAACTCCCAGGTACCATCTGTGAGATATAGCACAAATGGAACATAATGTCTTCTCATCCATTTTAAAATAAGAGACCAACAACTCAAATTTTCTCTCTCATGTCTCACTGAAGAGCTTATGTGTTAAAAGCACTTGTATAAAGTTGTTGGATTGTGAAGTATGTATTATTTATTATTTTCATGCTTGCAGCAGTTTGACAGAAGACAACAGGAGATGACAACTGAAGGAACACAGAAAAGAGAAGAGGTACATTATAAGATCATGAGGAACACTTTGTCAGCTTGTTCCTGCTTGTATACTGACCTGATTAGATGAAATACATGTGTACATTTATTTCAGAAATAAATGATGGTGATACATAAAGATTTTACAAGTACAGCTTGGAAGTAAAGTAACTACTCAGAGGTGAAAATGTGAGCAATTATATAAACCATATGCCTTGCTGTCACCGGTTTTGTGCTTTCCACTTGGGTTTCATGGAGCATGGCTATTGAAATGTTTTGAAAATATTTTGACAGTGTTTAGTGTAGATTTTTTTGCCCCTCCTCCTGCCAAGCACAAGATATTAAAAGTGCAAGTTCGAGCAAAAGTGGAATCAGGTCAGTGTCTTATCTGGCTCATAGACGCTTCCTACCACAGAACAAATGTCCTAAGGCTTCTTACGTCTAATATTAATAGCTAATATTATGCTCCTCTGAATAGAGTTTTCCCTCAGGAAAGAGGGGAAACACCTGCTGCATTTTACTAAAATAACTTCTTTGAAAATTGTGGCATTCTTCATCTGTTCCATTTTGGCAATCCCCAAGCAGCATGCTCTTTGGGTGAGGGCTCCTTGCAAAAAGAGGGAAAAAGGAAATCAATTCGGTAAAGCTGGAGAGCTAACAATAGGCAGGCTCCTGGGGACAGATCCTTCTTTGGAGTAAATTGCCTCAGCTCTTCCAGATTTACAACAGTTTAGACCAGAAAGAAGCTCCCCATTTGAGCACTATACTGCTCCCTTTGGGAATAAGAATAGACCATTTCAACACAGATATTGGAGGAGATGTACAATCTTTGCTTCTATTTATAAAGTGTAAAAAGAGGCAATCTCTTCAAATTGTGGGAGTTTATCTTGAAGTTTATATGATATTCTTTCATAAATTGCTGTTGTAGCAAGAAATTGAAGCCATTTATCAGCAGGTATTGGAGATGTTACAATGATGCATTATGATACATTTAGCTACCAATATTTAGCTATCAATATGATACATTTATCATCAATATCTAGCCAATACTACCAATGATTTAGCAGGAGAGGTTAGATGAAAATACTCTGATGTATCATTAGGGAGACAGAGTGTCTGGAATGAAACACTCAAGTATAATTTATATTTCTTCTGCTACTCTGTCCCAAAATTGCATCACTGCAGACCAGGGGGAATTTTAGAGTGTGTCTTCCCTTTACAGGTAGGAAGTTTTTGACTTCTTACACAGAAGTTTGCACAGTTCTGATTCCTGAAATTACCAACATCCAGGTGAAAGTCATGATCTAACTTAAAAGTATGTGATTTGACCATACACAGCCTATTTTATTACTTGTGTTACTAATTATAGTCAGACAAAGGGAGATAAATATTGCAGGTTTTTTGAAGCTTATTTTGAGGCTTTTTTGTCCAGCCAATTTTGAAAAGTATTAATGACCACAAAAACAAGTTAATAAAGAAATTAGCTCTCCAAATCCTGAGCACAGAGCACTCAAAAAGTGGTGCTCAAACAAATGTCTGAATATGTTGGATAAAATGGACTAGTGTAGGCTGCCTGTCACATGAGCAGTCATTTCTCTCGCAAGACAGCTGAAATATAGAATCTTAGAATCACAGAAGGGTTTGGGTTGGAAGGGTGCTTTGAAGGTCATTTACTCAAGTCAGTAATGAGCGGGGACATCTTCAGCTAGATCAGCTTGATCAGAGCCTTGTCCCACCTGACCTTGAAGGCTCCCAGGGATGGAGCATCTGCCCTTCCATATCCTCTTTCACATTTTCCTCAGTATTTCAGCTCATGGGTGAATAGTAAGCTGTTGAGGACAACTAGCTATCTATGAGTGTATAATTTTGTAACTGAGTATTGGATAGCAAAAAGTAGGCAGCCATAGGTAAAAGTTGCAAATAGCACTCCTGTTTTCTGGAAATGAGCAGTTCAGTTTAGCAAGGACAGTCACAGAAAGAAACAGCTCCTTGTAAGAGACTGGAGAATATTTTTATTGGCACAAAACAACTGGGGTGCGTGTGTGTGTGGTGTGTGTGTGCAGAGGGGGCAGGACGTAGGGCAGGGCAAGTTCTGTGAAGGTGGAATGGTGCGCTGCCCCACAGCCCACACCTCTGAAGCCTCCAGTCCAGCCCATAATGGCTGTCAGTCACTGGCACAGTGGAAGCAACCCTGCCCCTGGAGACCAAATCTGGGGGTGGGGAATGGCCAGACCAGATAAAAAGCATTGCACAGAAATGCACACAGATGCCTTGCTATTGTCCCTGGATTTTGTGGCAGCTGAGACCATGCTGGATCCAAGATGGTAGCTACATCCTTCTTTTCTCTCTCTTTATTGTCTCTCTCCTTTTCTTCTTCTAATTTCCTCTTCTTGAAATCTAGGTAATTTAAGGTTGGATGGGTTAGTGTTTGCTAAGTCAATGTTGTGTGAAATACTTTATTTATTGAATGTTTGCTTTAAATTTTCTAGGTTCTGGATCTTCTAAAGTTTGCCAGTAACGTTTGTTTTTTAACCTCCTGGGAACTTTTGTCAAGTTGTCCTTTGCGCCACCTCAGGGAAAAGTAGTACCTTATGCCACTTTTAAATGAAGTGCTAAGTGAGGGCTGGGGCTTTAGACCCCTCACTGCAGTAAAGACATTGAGGTGCTAGAGCATGTCCAGAGAAGAGCAACAAAGCTGGTGAAGGGTCTAGAGAGTAAGTGATATGAGAAGCAGCTGAAAGAGCTGTGTTTCTTTGGCCTGGATAAGAGGAGGCTCAGGGGAGACCTTATTATTCTCTACAGCTGCCTGAAAAGGGGTGTAGCCAGGTAGGGATCAGCTTCTCCTCTCAAAAAACAGGCAACAGAGCCAGAGGAAATTGGCTTCAAGTTGCACCAGGGGAGGTATAGATACCAGATATCATGAAAAATTTCTTCACTGTCAAGCATTGGAACAGGCTGCCCAGGAAGTGTTCAAAAATCATGTAGATGTGTTTAGGGTCATGGTTTAGTGGTGGACCTGGTAGTGTTAGGTTAATGATTTGACTTGATGATCTTAGAAGTCTATCCCAACCTTAATGATTTGATGACTCTCTGATTCTATATTTCAATTATTGTACAGATATTAAGACTGCAGCAGCTTATGTGGCAGTTCAGCTGTGTCTCACAGCTGAAGACAGTAAAAAACATTCTTGTTCACATTAATGCTTGTCCCTAGTATCATTTGATATCCATAACAGCCATTCAACAACATCACACATCACCATGATTCCCAGAACAGCAACTCTTAAACAGGTTTTCCTCTAATGTTTTTACAATTAATCATGCTGAAGAGAAGAGAAAGTGTTTTCAGTAAGTTTATTCAGAGTCCTCCAAAATATGTTCAGTCTGAAAGTCTCTGAGCACCTCGTTTTGGTTACATGCAGCTTTATTAATTAACAATGTACAGACAGTAACTTTCTGTGGAAATAAAAGCAATTCAGACATGCAAACCTCAAAAAGACTATGAGAATCTCAGAATGAGCTGACAGCTGAATAAACAATGTGAAAGGTGATCAAATAAATCATGAAAGTATAAGGAGAAAGTGTGTATCTCAGGGAAGTTCTAAACTAAAAAATGGCTGTGCTTAACAAAAGAAGGCAAGGTTTTTATATGTGTCTGAATCCTGATGGTAATAAAGGAGAAAATAAAATGCCATCATACTTTTTAGCATAATAAATACTTTTCCTGCTCTGGAATGCTGTCCTCAGTTCTGCTTGCTGAATCTAAAAGACACAGTTGCAGAATTAGGCTAGGTCTGTACTGCACCAGAAAAAAAGAGCAGAAGACAGCCCAGAGCAGGGACCCTAGCAGCTGATTTTTCTCCCAGCCTCGGGTAATACCACTGTGCCTGCATGTGTTCAGGCTGAGATTTTCACTGCACTCAAGGTAGAATGGGCTGCAGTTGAATCCTACCATGTGCCATTATCGAAGTCCAATCTTATGTCCAAACAATGGAAAGGCAAAGTAGATAAGACTCAAGCTCAAGGCTGGACATGGGATCAATGTGGCAGTGTTGGAGTGGCCCCAGAAGACCTGGAGAATGAAAATCATTAGAAGAAAATGCAGATAGTTGTAGGCATGGGAAAAAAAAAACTCACATGCAGATAAAGGATCAAGGGATTTTATTTCTTTTCTATGGAAAAAAAAAAAAAAAAAGAATGTGATAAAAATATTTAAAAATACAAATAGCCTGTAGAAGACACTTTCCTTTCTGTCTTACTACACAAACTCTATAGGGCACATAAATAAGAAGACAGCAAATTCAGAATGGTGAAAGGTTTTTTTCACCTGGCAATTAGCTAAACAGTCAGTGTCACAGGCTATCAGTGAAAGAAGAACTTTGAGGAAGAATCAGTTTTTGCTGTGAAAAACTGAATGGAATGTGTTGATGACAAAGAGCTTTGGAAGAGACATAAGTGCTGAACTTTGAGGATTAAGCTAGTCTCTGGATACCAACTACCAGCAGTTAATTCACAAATTACTTTCACAAGGGGTACTGAGCCCGTGTGTTCCTCCTATTCCTACTACCTTCTGCAGCGGATGTCTCTATGGACATGGCACCCTAGCCTAGACTGGTGGTCATGATCATAATAGTTGCTTGTCTCTGAGTTTAAATTGCTTTTAAACACTGGAAAGGAGTGTTAGTTTAGTGATAACTTAATAGCAAAGGACAAATTGTGGTAGCTGAACATTATCAGTCTTGAAGAAAAGTGACTAGAGTTTTGTTTAACCATGATTTATTACATGCACTTGCTAAGTACGAGTATTTAGAGCAACACCAGTTCACTGTAGAAACTAGATGCCCAAACCTTTAAAACTTTATTCAAGAAAAGCATCTCTTTGTGCAACCAGACACTGATGCCACAGATAAAAATTATCAAATCAAGCTGAAAAATCTCACATAACATTTTGTGTTGACCTGACACTTGGTAGAGGAGCATTTTTATGAAATGGCAAAGATCAGTCTTCTTATACTGGATTAAAAAAACTGGGAAACAGGAGCTAAAGAAGAGAGCTGCAACAGAGGCCAGGAAGTATATTCCAGGAGCACTTCCTTGTAGGTTCCTTGCACTTGCATCTTGGGCTCATTAAAAGACAGCACAGAGAAAGCAGTGACATGGTTTTGTCATGCAGTCAGGGTGTGAACCTACAAGGTATCCTTGGGTGTCCCACTCATACAGAACCGTTATATTTCCACCAATGAGCAAACTCCATATTTAAATGGGTACTTTCAACCATGGGCAAGGCTGTGAGCAGGGATGAGGGTCACCATCCATGTAGCATTGATAGAACAAAATTAATTCAGTTTGACATTCTCCTATGATAGCCTTGGTTTTGAGTTAAGATAAGGATTGACATTATTTTAAGAGAACTTCTGATCAGATTAAATTGTTTTTAGTGTAATTGGAAAAGCACTAATGAAAAAGAGGAGGCAAAAAAGAACAACAGGTCCTCAGAGAGCTGCATGCTCACATTTAGTGAGAAGAATTTAAATCAGTAATGAACAATTCAGGTTTGCTGCACATCTCTAAAAGATGTATTAAAACATCACATTCTTCAGTCTGATTTTTTTTTTTTTTTGTTACAAGGCAAATTAAAATGACATCTACATTCTGTTTTTTTAAAGGACAATTAATTCAGAGACTTACAGAGATGTGTGTCATTTAGGATTGTTCTAATAGATAATTTTGTACCATTTTCTGTAGTCTTAAAATACAAAAAATACATGGATAGATTTTGTCATGGAAAGTAAGTGCCCTGTCCTAAAGCACAGCTATATAATTATGCTCTCCTTTTCTTGTACAGTAGGATAACTATTCATGTGAAATGTGTTCTCTAATCCAATTAAGTACCATTGATACAAATGGAATTCAGGCAGCTTTAAATATGTGTTGTGCAAAATTCACAATCTTATACTTTTAAGATTTTGTTCCCCTTTTTCTTATCCCAGAAGAGAATACACATGCAATTTTAGTAAAATAATCTTTTGGTACATCTACAGGGACCATTTCTGATATAGAATTAAATTGTGGTGCAGGCAGAGTCTTTTATTACATTTACATGACCCCATAAAGATAACTTTAATAGTTCCCTATAGAGCAAAACCCTCCTTAATTTTGTTAATTATTTTCCCCCAGTTATGCTTAGCTATGTCTTCTAATTCAGTATTGATCTTGATACTGAGATCTGTCAAATACTTAGCAATCTACTTAAATCCCCATCCGGGAAAAAGGTTTAAGGGACAGATCCTAGGCAGACCTGATACTTTAGAATTGCACCAATAATTGTTACCAGAAATCCTTGTTTTCTACATTTTTTTTCTTTCTTTTTTTTCTTTCTTTTTTTTTTTTTTTTTTTTTTTCTTTCTTTTTTCTTTTTTTTTTTTTTCTTTTTTAATATGCTGGTAAATGAGTGCGTATTACATTAGAGAAATAAAGAAGTATTGAGCATGATTTCTGTCTAGAGGTTCTAAAATTTCTTTTCATTAATTAACTCCCAAGTCTATAACTGGCAATAGAGATGAAAGACTCCACATCCCCACAAAAGAGACAGTCACAAGGGAAGAGCCCATCCCACTCCGTCTGCTTTGGCTGGCCCTCAGTGAACAGCAAATGCAGATCCCTAGCAAAACAGAAATCAAACATCTGTATAACCAATGAACTGCTAGTCTTGTCTCATACCTGGAATTCCTAGTGCCTAAGGCAATTTTTAAAATTGCATCAGGAGTGCATTTTCAAAGCAAATTTTCTGACCATCACTACTTGCCTTGCTTCACATTACAGGGTGTTGATGGAGTGCACAGACTGGATTCCCTTGGGATTAATAAGCAACCAAAGATGCATGCCAATTTCTAATGAGCATTCCATCCATGTGAGCCTAGGATGTCTTCATCCATAAAACCTGTTCAGTTTAGAAGCAGATTCTTCAGTGCTGTTTCGTGCTGAATATCTGTTCTCACTTTTTTGCTTGTTAATGCAAGTGTATTTTAGAGATAGATTCTGCCATTCTGGTGCTTGTTTGATAATTACAGTAAGTAGCTCTAACTAATGTCTGCATTTATGTCAAAATCCAAGGGTATTCTCCCATCTACTCTCATACCCCACCCCCCATTCTCTCCATGGTATCTCATTGTACACAGCAGCAAAAATCCTGAAGAAAGGTACAAACTTACTCAAGTAATTTCGCTTGAGCTTGTGAAATTCTGATCTGATTATGAGAACATACTGCTATGACAAAAAACCCAAAAAGCAGCAAACCAAAAAAAAGTAAGTTGCTTGGCCATACTTTATCAGGTAAATCAGAGGTATGAACAGATGTACATTCTTGATTTTTTTCACACATAATGAGTTGGTGTAGAAGCATTTCAGAGCCCTCTGCACTCCCAAGAGCAGTGTAAATGTTCATTGTAGTAGCATTGCCACTACCAGGCGGTGCCACACCAACCCTTGGCTTATCTGTGCAATGCTGTTGATATTCTCTTCCTCCACTGATTCTAGTTTAAAGGCCTCTCAGAGAGTCCCTCTGTCTTATGCCCAAAGATGTGTTTTCCCCTTTGGTACAGGTGAATCCTGTCAGGCCTCATTCCTGTCATGTCATACCAGCTCTAGCGTGGCTTTTGCATCTCTTTAATCAAATGAACCATTCACACTCAGGTACCCATATATTTATTAATCCTGTGACACCAGAAAAACAGAGACTGTATTCATATGATTCTTACCTGCTTCAGAGCAGTCCGTCTTCACATGGGACAACATATCAGCTTGGCAGTGCATATAAAAAAAATATCTATCCTATGATAATCTATTCACCTTTTTGCACAAACTGTTGTTTGACAGACATCTCCTCACACGCTCAAAGCTGGAATGCTGGTGATTTTTGAAGTATGGATGTGTTGTGCTGGAAAAAAAATTTCATATACCAGCTGGCAACACTGCAGAATTAAGTATGGGATTGGTATTTCCTACGCAGATTTGGTTTCACTGTTTATTTTACCTCTGCCCTTAAATAAGTACCTCTAATATCAAAAAGAAAAAAAATGGAGCAATGTCCTCAAAGCAATAGTTCAGGCTAGTCTATCTGTTTCTTAACTCACTTGGAGCAAGTACTTGGAAGAAAGTGATATCATATACCATAAATTACTAAGGAGAAGGAATTAAAGGATCTTAAGAGAAGGAGGCAAGGGTAATTTATATTTTGCATTAAACAACAGTATGGAAAGCTATGGGTACTACTAATTCCTGTCTGTAACGTGGATACCATTGTTTTTAAAAAAGGAGGATGAAAAACTGTTAAAAACTCTTCTAAGTGGTGCAAATCTGAAAAGTTTCATAAAGAAATTACGGAGAGCCTGGTTTTATATTGGAAGTAGGTATCCAAATACTTGTGTGATGCAAATAAAACTGGTGGGACAGCTTTCATGTGAGGTCAGCTGCAGAGCAGAGCTTGCAAGGCATTTCTAAAATTCCACATCTTGTGTTTATAACTTATGCAAAAATTCATGCTAAAATCAAATACACACTTGATTATACTGCCTGTAAATATCACTTCCCACCAGAAAGTCCTCTTTCTTTCTCTCTGTTCAGAAAAAAAAGGAAATTTTACATTTGAGAACTACAGAACAAGTCACTTGGCATGATAAAATTATACTTTTATTGTGTTTCTCTAAGTAAGGAGCTGAACACATAACAATGCAGAAAATATTCCCAAGAGATATCTAAACATCTCATTTCGCATGAGATATAGAATTTTAACCATTTTATTTGCTTTAAATCAGTGCCCATGAATGCACTCATATCTCGCTCTTGCATTCTGAACTACTCAGGAAGAAATTTTTTTCTATAATTCCACATCAGTGCAATACTTTTGCTCTTATTTGAATTATGTAAGGAAACAGCTTCTTATAGTGCTTTCCTCATCTTCATTCAAGACAACAGGTATTGAAATCAAGAAAAATAACAGTGGCTGACACTTTCAATTTAGCAAACAAGTAATTTTTAAAATGAAAAATTAGCTTCCCTTGCTTGAGCTCTATCACTGTTTCAACCATAGTCCACTTGAGTGTGTATAGCTACAGAAATCAGAGTGATTTCATACTCATGTGAATGGACTTATGCATGTACTTAAGCAGGGTTGAAACATCCTTAAAATGTGTTTTTCCAGAGCTGCATAAAAGTATCATAAACTCCTTTTTCTCATTGATATTTCTATTTTTTTTTAATGGCAATGAATTCATTACTAACTGTCTGGGAACTTAAACCTAAACAAAACTGCAGGTTTTGTTAAAACAAAGGCAGGCTTAGAAGCTCTCTAATTCGTTCCTTCCCCATCTCCATTGCAACAGACTGGCAATACAGCAGATCTATTCCCAAACTGCTGCTTTTGGGATGTTTTACCTGGCAAGACATCAGAAAGCACTGACTGATTACACCACCAAGTGCTCTCTTTGATGCACTTTTACCTGGCATTGGACAATGAATTCCTGTTTTCTAATGCATCTCTGCAGCCAATTCAGTTTAGCTGTGTTGAACACTGTAGAAACTGAACCTTTGTAGAAATAGGGTAACAACCATAACGTGTGCTTACTCTTTCATCCTTCCCTGCAGCTTGAATTACACTTAGAGAAATGATCCAGAAGACAGCTACTTCTGTTTTCAAGAAACTGTGATGATGAAATCATGATATTATCAGGCTTGAATGTGTAAAAGAAGCAGTGCCAAAGATCATTGACAAGCAGTATTGTCAAAGTTCCATAGAGATTGTTTGGAGGGTTTTTGTCCCATGGAATCCTGCAGAGATTTTACTATGTAGAATCTAACAGTACTTGGCAGTATTATTTGGACATACCACTCGAAACTTTAAAAAATAGCCATGGGGTTGATAGTATATGTGGTTTTGATCCCAAGTTTAATTGTGCACTCCTTGTACAAGGAAAGCTTGGAGATGTAGGAATGACACTAGAGAAAGGATGTGTGCAGAAAGACAGACTTCTCCCAAAAGATTTGACATCTGCACAGGCAGGAAGGGAAGCTCTGGACTTTTGCTAGCTAGTCACACCATGGTTTCTATCATGATGATTTTAGTAGACTTACATCAAAGCAAGGAAAAATCAGGATTTGGATGTTCATATCTGAAGTTGTATCTGATGAGCAACTGACATTTCAGATGCTTTCAAAAGTCTTCATGAAAGTGGAAAAATACTTTCGGCCATCTTATATGCAGGTAAAAGAGAAGCATTTACATGGATTTTGTGATATGCCACATTATCTTCTCCATCTTTCAAAAACCAGGGATGCTTCATATTTTACATACAAACAACATGGTGCGAGTGCACTTTTCTGTTTTTGAAGGATATATTTTCTGTTCAATGTCTGTCACATTTTATGCAGTGCTAAATCTGTAAACATTTGATTTTGTTTCCTACTGTTCACTGTATCTCTTCATGTTAGTATACTACACATCCTGGATATGAAGGACTTTCATCAGGAGTTATGTGTACATTCCAGCATTAATTAAACCAGCTATATAGTGAAGAGCCTTTATTTTAAAACTTTGTTAACAGACAGTAAGTTTATTACATCTACTTATATTTTTATTTATATTTTAAATAAAATTGCAGTTATTTCAATGTAAAATGTGGAACAGGTGTATATTAATTTCATTAAAAACTCCACTCTCCACCTAATCACAGAAATTCACCAACCCCCAAATTACTGTTACAGGTACAATTCCTATTTTCTACATCTGCAAAGACCTAATCAAATAATCTGGACAAAGCACATCAGAAAGATTGTGATTAAGAAGATAGCTTCAGCAAATAAAAGGTCCAAGGACAAAAATAATCCTAATAAATGTGTGTGAGCTTTTGTTAGAATGTCAGATTCTGGTAAAGTATGCTGTGGAATTTTACTGGAAAATTTCAAGAAAAAAGTAATCTTCCCTCTCATGATATGATGCAAAGTGTTAAGGAGGTATAGTAATGTTAAAGAACATTTAGTGCTTATTAGAGACCACTAGAATTGTATTCAGTAAACTGGTTTATTGTTCTTGTGTGGTGGAGATATTTTTCCTCTTTGTTGGTTGGATTTTTAGTTTTCCCTGGTCCCAAATAGCTTTGTTCTATTTGTATAGTGGTGGCTGAGGTTATTGTAACAGGTTTCTACTCATTGTAAGTAGGAGCTGATCTGGAACTGAAAGCATGCTCACTGATTGATTGCCTGTCTGCAGGCAGTGGACAGAATCTGTGTTTCTTTTCAAGTTCAGAAAGATTCAAAAAACAAATCTAGAAGGTCTAATTTTTCCAATTAAGACTGAAAAAGAAGAGTCCACTTCTACTGAATTCATTAAAATACTGTAATGATACAGTTTTAAATTAGGTAACTAGTAGTTAGTGTCAGATTATGATCTTGGTTTTATTCACGCAAATCTGAAAGTGTTTCATTTATGTCAAGAGAATTGCTTCATTCAGGGGTGAGCTCATTAGCAGGACCAAAGGAACTAAAGACAAAATAAATATGTCATTGTAAGATACAATTTAAAGCGTATTTTTTATTCTAAATACTATATTCCACATCAGAATAACTGAAAAATGTATTTGTTTCTTGTTTCTTCTTATTACTTCAGTTGTGTCATGTATTGCACTAACTAGCAATTTTGTATATGACGTGTACCTAATTCTAATCTCACAGATACCTAAAATGGAAGTGCAAAGTCAGGCTTTGGATATGTGGAGTTCGGCATATCCAAAACAAAGATTATTAAAAAAAAATAGAAGACTATAAAAAAACACCAGCCTAAGATCTCATCTTAATTTAACCTTAACAATTTCTATAGCATAAAAATTGAGACCAACTGCTCTTTGTTTTTACTAAATACATTGGGCTTAATTTAGCCAGAAGAGATGCAGCTAAATATCTCTTCAGTGGGAAATTAATTCAGTGCATAACAGCAATTCATAGAATTTGATTAAATAGATATAGGAAAAAACAGGTGTAGGAAAAAGGCTGCAGCATGAGGAAGATCTGTATTCAAAGATCTGCACAATGACTGGTTGTGCTTGAGAACAAAATATTCACTCAGTTTCAGATCTGACTTAGTTTTTAAGTTGGGATCAACTACTTGAAATAATTCCCCTTTCACACATTTCACTTACGTAAAGTTTTATATGTAAAATAAAATAAAATAGAAATACACCCCCCCAATAATACAAAATAACCTAAGAATATGTTATATTCAAGTATATAATGTAACAGATATGTTTAGTAAAAATCCCAGCCTGGATAGAACCTGATAGACCAAGTTTCATGCCAGACCAGTGATTTCTGTATTTGAGCCAAACCTCTCTGAAGTGTTTTGAAGCCTTTAACTTAACACTACTGATCAAGGCCAGTCAGATTTCTGCTTTTCTACTAAAAAGAAAACGGTAAAAGATCTGAAACATTAAAATAATGGCTTGATCCTTCTCTGTATGAGGCCAACCTTGAATGTAGAGAATTTATTCTGGTATTGAATTGAACCAGTTCTGAATAACTAAAGAAAGTTGTAATTTATGTTGATCTGTAAAAAAAACTCTCTTTTGTTGCATGATCCTCTTAAGTAGCTTTCCTGTTTGCTATTGTATTGGGATAGTAAGCCTCTAAAGGAGGTGAAGTCTGCTTTTACATGCAAGTGCCTAGCTCCTATTGAAGCCAAGTCAGCTGCAGAGATCAATATAGGTGTAAAACTGCTGATTCTTAACAATGGGATGGATTAGTGACAAGGTAATCCAAGGATTAAACACACCTAGCAATTGAAAGTAATCCTCAAGTAAGAATATGGTTAGAAGATGGGTCATCTTCAAGAGTATGTTTTTTACCTCTTGGCAAAATGGTGGAGGAAAGCTTTGAGCAACATTCTATACTATAGGGAATTTTACATTTTAAAATTTATTTTAAAACACTATGAAATGTATTCTTCCATCAGATACTGGCATAGGATAGTGCCTAAATGCCCCTGGCATTAGGCACAGTGGTGTGCTCAGCATTTTGCAAACACAGGGTCAAGGATGAGGCCTCTGACTCAAAGCACAGACTTCAGGAGTACAACATGGGACAGCAACTCCACACAGATGAAGCCAAAGAAATACAGGAAATCAAGAAGACCTAATGGCATCTTTCTGCACTGGCATGTCCAACTCCTAAACAGTGTTTTCCTGATGGTAGGGAGAGATTGAGGGGACTGGGGAAGGTTGGAGAGTGTTTTGCAAATGACTGGGGCACACTGGGAAGCCCAAGGGAGCACAGAGATGCTTCCTTTAAAAACTAAGAAGTGACTAATGAAAACTGGCACCAGCGGCTATTCAGGGAGATGTCTGTGTCTCAATGCAAAGATGAGAGCTAAGATAACAATAGGGTTTCAAAGGACCTTGAGGATGAAGGAGTAGCTCAGGTTCATTATAAGAAGGAAGAGGCAGTCAGGGCACAGCTGAAAGAGCAGAAGTGAAGGGAAAGTTACAGCAACCTTCTAAGTGACCTACGGAATAAAAAGAATCCAAGCAGCTTGAGAAGATTAAGTCACATTTTAAAAGTCTTTCCCTCCCACCCTCATCTCCTTTTGGTCAGTTTTACTCCTGACCAATCAATAATGCTGAAGGAGGTGACACAGAAATGAATTAAGCCAGAAGATTTATTCATCTCCTCCCTTGCAAGGTGCTCAGGACTTGGCATAACATCCCCTTTTCAACTTCTCAAAGAAGGGAAATCGTACCAAGATCCATCAACCTTTTTCTCTGGAAACCTCCTTGTGCTATTACTGCAAGGCATGCCTTTTTTCTAAGACAGGAAGAGGTCTTCTGGATGGTGTCAGCTCAAGGCAAATATGCAATAATATTTCAGAAGAGGATGAGGAAGGCTAGTGTGCATCTGTATACAAATGGAGAGCGTACACATCTGGGTGTACACAGGTGACAGACAGGAGTGGCTGGACCCTGGTGATTATAGGTATATTCTCACAATACCAACTCTACCATTATATGGACAGTCCAAGTGTTCAATAACAGGGAGAGAAAATGGACTATCCTCTTAATCAACATTTCCACTGCTGTAATGATGTCAGAGGACCTCTTGCATCTTGTTTCTGTTTCTGGAGTTGTTTTGTAGGAGGAAGAGACACATGTGTTCACATAAAACTAATCTGGTAATGCTGATGAAGGGTATCTAACCAACCATTTTACCTGTTAGCACAAATTTGCAGACAAAAGGTACCATGAAGACTGCAAGGCCTACTTTAGCCTTGTATTTACTTATGATGC
>VZRH01006613.1:61833-71833 GCA_013397555.1 Urocynchramus pylzowi
TAAAAGAAAACATATTTTTTTAAAAATTAAAAAAAAAAAAAAAAAAAAAAAAAAAAAAAAAAAAAAAAAAAAAAGAAAAAAAAAAGAAAAAAATGAAATTATGTAGGATCCAAAGGTATTTTTCAAAGTAAGAGCGTGCATTTTACGATCCCTCTCCCTCCATCTGCAGGAAGAGTGATGGTGCGGGGGAAGAAGCTATAACTGGAAATGTTGCCCTTTATCTTCTGTCAGCTCTCAGGACACTTGGCTGCTGCTGCTTCTCCGGCTGCTGCTGGGGTTTTTATGACACATGTCACCCACTCGGGCAGCCGGAGCAGAAGGAAATTCCCTACAAAATAGCAATGGTTTCGAAAAAAAGGATCGCAACAAAATATTGAATAAATTCCCTTTTAATTTATTTGATCATTCCACATTACGGGGCTATGAATTGCTCAAATTTGATAACAAGTACTCAATTCAACTCATTATGTAAGTTAAATTAGACTTCGATAAAATTTCAGTGGCGCGCAGTGGTTCCTAGAATGAAATGTAATTTGCGCAAGAATTTGTTGTATCTGTCACAAATATTTCCAATTAGCGACCGTAATTATTTGATAGTTTCTGCAATTATGGCTTAAACGGGTGAATTTGGGACTGTGGAGGACCCTAATTGGCCTAAATTTGATATTTTGCATATTTGCATAATGAGGAAATTGGTAGAAAATTGTGTTCATTCATTTGTGAAAAATCCTATGAATTTTATGAATTTGAAAGCTCTGTTTGTGCAGACTGTGACTTTGCTTGCTGATCCCTGAGGAGCTGACGCTGAATGCCTGAATGGGCAGCGCGCCAACTTCTCCACCCGGAGGAGAGGCGGGGGAGGGAAGGGAAGGGAAGGAAGGGGAAAGGGGAGGGAGGAAGGGAGGGAGAGATGCCGGCCGGTCGGCCGGCAGAATCCGGGAGCCGCGGTCGCCACGAGTCCCCGGGGCCGTGCTGTCACCCCCCTCCCGGTCCCCGCTCACCCGGGGAAGGCGTAATCGCGTGGGGAAGAGGCGGGGGGGACGGCGGACGGGACGGAACGGACACGGGACTGGGATACTGATAAGTGTGCACTTGGTTAAATTAAATTGCCAAAGCTTCTCCTTTCAGTAAAAGTGTTTGATCTATTGCGCTGTCATTTTAAAGTGTTTAAGGAGAAGCAAAAGCATAGATTTTAAGATGCTGGCCCAGCACCCATTCATCATGCATCAGGGACTTTAAGCCTCGCGTTTTGCTGTAGTTAACATCTCAACTCCCTGACACGGAATCAAGGCAGGGGAGCGGCCGTGCACCCGGAGCTGGAGCTGGGTCCGGCTGTGCTCGGGGCCACGGGACCCCGGGCAACTCTGCTCTCTTTCGGCCAGATGAGCACCGCGAAGGAGGAACTAGTGGTTGAAGGGAGCAGAAGAAACGGCCCTGCTAGCAGGCGGTGGGGCATCCTCGCTTTATTGGCTTCCTGGACTACCGCCGGCGAGAGGCACTACACTGGGTGATAAAGTTGGGATTTTCACCTTTTCACTACCTTTTTTACCCCCTTTTCCTTCTGCCCAGCTTTAAGAAGGTCCCAAAGGTCACCCTATGGATGGGTTTCCTCCCTCTCCCTGGCTAGGGACCTCCTTTACCCCTGGTTTCCAGACCCTGGGATTCACAGGCTGAGACAAGACACACAGGCTGATCTGGGGATGTAATATATTCCCCTGAAGAGTTTTACACACTCCAGCTCTCGACTGTAACTTCGGTTGGTTAGCACTCTCCTCATCAACATGGACCTGTATAATGTGAAGATGTAACTGGCTCTAAATGCTTAAGTGCTTTGTTTCACAGCACATTTTCAGTAAAGGTCAAAATAAATTCATCTCCCTTCAATGCAGCATTTGTGTTTGGATTCCAGAGCCATTAGCACAGGGCTTGGAGGGGAACTGCTAACAAATAATAAAATGCCCCTGTGGGTGAGCATGGGAACCAGTTTCCCACAGTCTGTTCTTTGGTGGTCTGAGGACAATGCCATGCACACCACACATCTCTGTTTGGTATCTGTGTGAAGTCACTCTTTGATCAAAGCACTGAACTCTTCCATGTCTCCACATCATTGGTGCTGGAGGATGAGAGGGGGGAACAGTTCTGATTTGGAATGAACAGGGAATTTAATGATTGTGGAGATGAGGGGGGCTAGAGGGTTGAAGTTCTGAGTTTGAATGTTTTCTAAGTGATGGACTCACCCCACTCATGACCTGTTGGAGGTCACCTGTGGAGACAGGCTGTGCTGGGCCAGCCTGTCCTCTGCTGAGGATATTTTGGAATCCCAAGCCATACTGATGTAGAGTTTAGCTTGCTTTTCCTGCCTCCAGATTTCATTAGAGCTTTCATCCTCTCCTGCCTCTTTTCACTTCATAGTCCTTCCACTCCCTTCCCCACCACCATTCCATGTTTTATATTTCTCCATATATGTCCCTTTTCCAGTAAAAAAATAATGTACTTACTCTGATTGGACCTGTGTTTCTGGAAGACCAAGTAACAAATCCATCTGATTCCCAGAGGAAAGAACAGACCCTAAAGATCTCCATGTAAACAGAAAACAAGACAGATTACCTATTTTGCTAAAAGGCAAATTGGTGAACACTGAAATCATGAGCCTATGCTGTGCTTGAGCCCAACACCCAGTCAGCTCTGGATAAATGAAGAAAAAAGATGAGATCTCAATAATGATGTTGATTGCTGGATGCATTAAGGACACCTAACCTTTAAGCAAGTTTCTTGTACTTATTGCAAGCTTGGGTATTATTTCCTTTGAAACAGTACTTAGAAGAATGTCATGATACATAACTGCAATCAACTCTCTAAGAAATGCATTTCTTAAACTCTTAGGTACCACAAATGCCCTGGACTTCAGGGTGAGCCTTGAGACAGTGCAGCACAGGTGATTCTGGGATGCTAAAGACTAATTTGGGTCTTCTCAGCTTCTGCCTCAGCACAACTCTTCAAGCAGCTGAAGTTTCTGGGTTTAGCATACTGAAATGCTTGCAATGGTTCCTAAAATCAGTCCTCCCACAGCACATGGCCAGGTATGTCAATGCCCAGCAGGACCCTACCTTTCAGAGAGCTGCTTCTCAAACAGAGAAAATAAGCAAATGTATGTAAAAAGAAACTCAAAAAGCACCCTATTTCAGTTACAGCTGGGGAAGAGAATCTAAAATCAGTAAAAGGTACTTCCTCTTCCACGACATTTTTATTTCTAAGCTTTTAAAATATCATCCTTACTTGCCATATAATTTGTTATTTATGTAACCTCAGTTCTAGAGAACTGTTTAACAAGTAAGCACATGCAAATTATCAAACAGGTGAAACTCATAGGAGTGATATAAAAATTGAGGAGAAAGTCTTGTGCTGCTGAAATTCTCCATCTAAAGGTACAGTCTTCTTCCTCCCAAACAGTATGAGAAGACAAAGTTTGGATATGCATGCATGCAGCCATTTGTCCCTCAAACCTGGGAGCTGTTGCCAGGTCTGTTTTTGCCCTGACACTATCCTTCAGGGCCAACCTGGGCTCACAGGGGTGCTGTGCATGGAAGCAGGGACAGGCTGCAGTGGGGTGTAACACAGACGTGCTGGTGTAGCAGAGTTTCCCCTGAAGGCATACGTAGATCTGTTAAAACTAATAAAAATGGGAACTAATGCTGAATTGATTTTTGCATTTTTCCTTTTATATATTTCTTATAGTCTTTACGCATGTATTTGTAGCTCTGTAACCTCTCATAATATTTGCAGCTAGCATTTTACCTACTCTATTAGACAGAAATACAAAATAAATTCCCCAGCGGGTCCAAGCTGGGGGTCCAAGGTTAGATTCTTGGGGAAGCCAAGGTTGAAGCTAGCTCTCTGAGACACATTTTCATAAACAAAGTTTAGTTCCTATCTAAAGGGGGAGAATTAACAAAGCGTTGAACCAGGGGGGAATTAAATAGAGTTAAACTAGGGAGGAATTACCTCACCACTTATGTCTTTAACTGGACTTCTGTCAGATATGCTAATTTGCTTAACATAAAAAAAATACCATAATACTAGGTGTGCATCTTCAGTTTTCCACCTGGTAAATTGTGCACCTATGGATCCTTATAAAGGTAATCCCTTTTTATCCTTATATAGGTAACCCATTTTTAACTGTGACTGGATCATGACTTTAGGACCAGCAAAAAGGTATCAGTACAATAGGAAAATGAGCACTCACACTATGTCTCCTTTAATCAGAAAGCTACAAAGATGCTTTCTGTGTCCATCTAGTTAAAATTCTCTGAAATTGTGTATGATGTCCAAAATTGAAGATTAAGATATTAATGACAACATCCCCAGCTTTTCTCTCTACATTCTTTCAAAATGTTTACAAAATCCCATTGTTTCCTGTGGACTTGAGGTTGCCTCCAGTAATGTGATTGTTTTGACCTGCGCAAGTCACAGTGTGACTGACAAAAGACAGCACCATTCAACATCCTGACTTCTCAAAGCAGTCCTCTCCATCACTGCAGAAAACAAGCTTTATCAAACCTTTTCCACTGTGAGTGGTGGAAGAGTTGACCTCAAGAGCAAGTCTTCCTGGGCATCTCTGAAAGAGCTGCTGTACAGCACTACCTGCAGAAGAATAAACTTTCCCTGAAACAAAATATTTTAGAACAGTCATTGCCTCATACAAATATTTGTTTTCAGCAAGCATATATGGATTGTGAATAAATCAGCAAATGGGGTAGAATGCTGCATCTGAATAAATCAACAAATTGGGTAGAAAATATAGTGGAGTAATGAAGCTTTTGGTGACCGAGATGAGGCTGGAGGTTGAATAACGAAGACAGCAAACTAAAAAAAGCCAGACAAACTGATGGAGTGAGGAATGGAGCAAACTAGTGGAGATAGCAGTTATTTTGCATCATCCTGCAAAATTAATCCAAATTCCATTTGAGGGACCAGTATGTCATAGTACTTTTTTTCTGCTCAAAGTGACTCAATGCAGCCACAGAAAGGGGTGAATTGCACTATAATATATGACATAAAATATTTAGGTTGGACATGCCATATCTTCAAATCAGAAAAAATACACAGCAATGTTTTCTCTTGAATTTTCTCCTCAGTGTCCATGTAGCACATTTGTAATAATTTCCTCCACCACACACAGAAGCATACTTCACACCAACTGTGAAAAATTGTGTTAAACTTGAGCTATAGATAAGATTATCTATTTGTAGGGAATGTGACTGATGCTTTAACTGTCAAAAACCCATGTTTTCGAAAATCCTGGTAATTCAGAATCTGCTTGAAATTGAGACAAAAATAAAAGGTGGAATATATTAAATTTTAAAAATACATTTACAACATTCACTTATTCACCTTTCCTTTTCCTGTGCTGGAAGAAAAGAAGAAAAATATTCATTATGCCTTCAAAAAACCCACTTGACATCAGAATATCTTTATGCAGGGTCACAGCAGAGTAAAATACAGTTGCGATTGACAATTACATTTCTTGTCTGGTGAGGTATTTCCTTCTCAAGTTTTGCCAAATAACCATTGTATTTACAATCTGAGGACTATATTATTTTGGATATTTAATATTACTGAACAGTTTTACTTCTTACCAATAATCCTAAAGACAAACATCTCTCATTTAAATTCAATAGATTCTGTAATTGAAATAAATTTCAATAAGAATATCTTGCAAATAATGGTAACCTCAGGCAGATTTTAGAATCTCTGGGTCCTCTTGTGACCTGCCTGCAGCTTGTTTGAAAGGGTCTTGCTTATGCTTGCCAAGTGACATATATATGTGTAAGGCTTGGCCCCCATGAGGTGTTGCTTGGGACACTTTCACTGGATGAGAGCTTAAGGAGGGTGACCTGGAGGACTCCCCAACCCACACTGACTTAGGAGTGCCAAGAGCCTGCAGAAGTGGTGAAGGAGGAGATGGGCCTTCACCAAGTTGCAGGAGAGCAGCTGTAGGCTTGCACTGGAGATCTGTGTCTGTAGAAATCTCCTGTAGCAGATGACAGGAACAAGTTCAGAAAGACGTGAGACACTCTAAGATCATTTGGAACTGATCACAGAAGGAAGAATTGTCTTAAAATCACAAGCACTCTCCGAATTCATCCATCCAGGACCAATGTTTGCTAGTATCCTGAATGTCTCAAAGAAATCCATTCTATTGACCATACCCTAGGAGTAAGTACCATGCACATGGGTATCCCTTAGGTTTGGTCTGTAATTTTTCTCCAGACTACCATGGGTAGCAGTGTATGGGAAACAGTTGTAGTTCCAGAGATTTCCCATCTTACTCTTCTTAACTTCAGAGAAAAGCTCTTGTGGATGCAAGAGAATGTAAGAGGTAACTATTCAGCTTTTTATTTTAGGGGAAAAGGAAATAAGGGCACCTGGCTATATGTTCCATTCACTTTCCCCAAGTCTTTCATTGGTTGCTGAAGAGGTGTTGCCCTCAGCATTCCAGTGGTGCTGGAAAGCACATCTCTCCATGTCCTGGTGAGGCAGGCTGCTTCCAAGGGATGGTCGGGCATGGCAAGCAATACCTGGGCCGTCTGTTCAGAGCTGGGGGGATTACTGGGGGTTAGAGTGCACCTCTCTTGATTTCTGCTGACATGCCTGAGCAATAAGTTGTCCATTTAATATAGAAAATAAAAGGTACTGCAGAAACAAAGAATTGTTTTCATCACTGAAGTTTTTAGCTGGAAATATTTGCATATACGATCAGTTGGCCTAAATGAACTCTCTCCCTTGCCTTCTTCTCCAGATGCCTAAGTGGTGGCAGCTCCACCCATCATTTGCACTCTGTATGGCCCCTTCCCTGAAAGGAAATTAATGGAAAGTGCTTGAGGCTCAGCATTTCTGAAAAATCAGGCTCAACTGCGGATGCTGCAAACGAACTTTATTGGACTACTATTTTAAGTATATTAGTGCTGAATTTTACTCAGGTTTATTAACATGATGACAAAAATATCTATGTTATAGCAAAGGAAAAAAAGAAATAAGGAAAAAAAGCCCCACCATTCAGTTGGCTTGATTCATTTTCCTGTAGTATCTCTTGCAGTCCATCTGCTGAAAGGTGAAGCCAAAATGTTTTAGAATTATGTTTTCATGGGGAATTCTCTGTTAATTAGTTATCTCTCTCTGCCATGTGTAGCAATGGATGAAATCAGCTACTGTAATTTCATGAAAGGCAATGTTGGACTGTTTGTTTGTATCAGCATAAACACTTTCTTACACACAGCACTCTAGTGGAACAGGAGTGGTCCAAATAACATTTTATTTCAATATAATGAGGACACACAGCTATTGCAGCATTGCAATTTCTTATTTCCTTGTGTCTAAAATGGTGGTCTTATACTAAATACAGCAGAAAAATCTTATGACTCAGATTAATTTTTGCATACCTTTTTTAGTGCATTTTTGCAAAGTAGAGCTTAGTTTACTAAAGTTACTCCTAGGATCTTTTTTTATTTTTCTAGAGTAAAATAGTCTTCTTAGCAGTTGTATTTAATAGGCCAAAGTTCCACATCTTCTAGTGTCATGAACTGCTGCTTGCAGTTCTTTTAATGAGGACACAGCACTACCATACTGTGGAAAAGTGTGTTTTGTAATTGCAAATGAAGTATTTCAACCTTTTTACCTCATAATACCACAGAATACCCTGGGTAGCTAAAGACTGGCGTGTTTCCAAGGAGTCTTATTACAGAAGAAAAACATGGAATACCATTTTATACACTTCTTATGTTTGTAATTTTTTTTTTTGGTGAATATAATACCCTGGCCTTTGGTAGCAGGGCTTTCCAGTCACAGACCCCGTGTAAGTCCTTAAGTGGATGCTTAATTGGCTTCCTCTTTTACCATGGAGAACATCCAAAAGGAAAGCTGTGGGTCAGGGGTCCATGTCTGCTGACAGCCAGAGATCTGCACTAACCACAGGGTGAATATCCACTGCTCTCTCCTCAAGTAAGATCTTCTCCTCCCATGTTTGCTGCCATCACGGGAATGAGGAAAATGCACCATGGGATGAGGTTAAGCTGTCACTGAAACTCTTATGCTAGGCATAGGAGAATCAAGAGGATGAATCAAAAGACTTAACAAGTTAAAGAGATTTGCAAAAGTAACATTCTTGTATCTGTATTCAGCTTCTCTCTTAGGGGAAGGGGGGAATGAAGGCCTCATCAAACAACATGCTTTTTAAAAACTACAAATAACGAGGATGTGAAAAATTCTTACTTCTCTTACTCCATTCTGGGGAAATAAATGGTCCTATATCTAACTCCTTTAACTTGGCCATTATGCACTCCTAGGTCTACAGGTGAATACATATGATGAGAGATTCCTTATAACAGACCAGGAATCAACAGTATTATACAGAAAACAAGGGCTAATGGTGCACAGCGTGATTTGTGCAACTAGTGATTACTTTCCTTGAAAACAAAACGTATTAGACCTTCATCATAAAAGGGATTTAAATATATGACTTTCATTGCTTTCAAGATGCCTTCTATACATTTTTTTACATGTGGACTTGAGATGTTAGATTAATAAAAAAATCAGTTTAAACCATGTGGATAACTATTCAATTAGTGTTTAAAGTTGTTAGAAAACATGTGGAGAAAACAAAAATAAAATTAAGAGTAGCGTATCTCCCCAGGTAGATAGAGAAAATGCTGACCTTGGCATCTGACTATGGTGGCATTTGCAATTTTTTATTTAACATGTCCAAAGCCAGCAGCAAGGCCTATATGATGAAGAAAGTTTCTCAGTGTTTCTTAGAGGATAATGATAAAACCAAGTGGCACAAAACACCCTGACTCAGCAATGGAGAAATCAGGAACATAAAGAAACAGTGGACAGCAGCACAGGAGCTCTAAAAATAGGTGCTTTTAATATTTTAGGAGCCTTCTCCTTTCTGTATTTTTCTATAAGATACCTAATGTCATGGTCTGGTATAAGTAATCTTTTACAAACCCAAACTCACTGTGTCTGTAGCTACAAATTACAGAATTTAAAAAAATTGGCACAATGTATGTGAATAAAAATCTAATTAGATGATAATGTATGTGTGCAGAATCAGTGAGGCAGACTTCATGCAAAAGTCATGTTAATTATGGACTTCTGTGACACTCTAGGTGTCAAGCAGTATTCAAGATGTGCAGGAGATGTGCAAAGAAAACTATAGTAATTGTATGGCGTTTGTCCTCTCACAATTGTCCTTTTTCCTGTCTGTTCCTCCATTTCTGCCTGATTTGACCTTAGAATTACCAGAAGACTCACAGCTGTTTTTTCTGTTGTTGCTGGAGTTGGTGGGGGGTTTTTTTGAGTCTGTCTAGCAAGATATAATATAGTGAGTCACTAGATGTTAACCAGATGGGTAGCATTAAATAAACCTTGCCTTGCTGTAATACGTAAATGCAGTAAAATGTGAGCAAGTGCAAACAATAAACAGTTAAAAAGAAAATTACAACCCCTGGTGTTTTAAAATGGCTAGACTTTAACTCTTTTCCATTTTTTTCCACTTGTTTTTACTGTATTGTGTATAAGGTAGGAGCTGGAGCTCTAAAGCAATAAAAAGAAAATATGTTCTAAGACTTCTCTAAATGTCAAGAAGGAACAAACTAAGGGCATAGACCAGTTGTCTGGTCCATTGGCAATGTCTGCTGTGCATTGTCACTCTACAGTGACAGGGCTATGGTGTGCTTTTGGGGACTGACATACTGCTCCTGAAAAGCAAACATGAACCAGCTAAATTTAATTTCTTGTACCAGACACAGACTATTCAGAGTTTTCTTTGGGTTTTTCACTAGTTATCTGAGATCATATTGGTAGAACTTTTTTAAAGAGCTATCTGCCTGAATGTCAGTAGTCTGTAAATATTCACTATGCTCACTGTGTTGCATACCTGTGATGGGTCTAACCATTTGCAGTGGGCTTATTTTGCTCTCTTATTAGGTGAACTTGTAGG
>VZRH01006613.1:76833-148192 GCA_013397555.1 Urocynchramus pylzowi
CTTTAAATGTGAGAATAATGCATTTAAATATGGTGGAAATGCCACATCAGAAGAGTCAGGGTTAAATTTTCGTGATTGAGAATATTAAACTGATGACAATTCTCTCACTCCAGCCTATAGGTTTCTATACATCCACTGTTCAGGTTAATTAGTTTTTTGGTACTCTTTCTGGCATACCTGATTTTGGATATGGGCTGCATCTTGGAGGCATCTTACCACACATCACTTCACTCTAAATAGTGAAAAAATTTTCAAATGTTGCTATTTTGCACCTTATTTTGTATTTATTTAAAATACAATAGACTCAAGAATGGTTGGAATTCTGCTTAAATTCTGTGTTTTCACTGTGGTTCCTAGTTTTAATATTCAAAAATGATTTTGCCTCTCCAGTTTTCAAGTAGTTTTAGTTTGCAATGTTATGCAGTATGTTTTTGTGTTTGCTGTGGGTTTTATGTTATTTGGATTAAAAATTATTTTAACTCTGCATACAGACACAGTAGTTCTAGACACAGAGATGGATACTGGTAGCAGGCCTATGAATCCTCAGCTGGAAGGTTACAACTTACATGACTCTATGCAGCTCAGCCATCACACTATGTAAGTGAACAATTGGCACTGTAAGATTTTTCAGCTGGAAGCTGCCCATCTCCATCACTGGTGTGGGCTCCAGCACAAAACCAAAATTTCAGAGGGAGGCAGAAAATGCAAGAATCGAAAGAGCCAGTAGAAAATGAGGAAGCCTAATAATAACAGAAAGGAAACCATGAAATTCTCTTCATCATTTTTATAATAAAATATAAACAAGCATATTGATTTGAAAACCTTAACATTTCTGTCTTTTGTAAATTGAGACAGTTGCACTGTTTTGCATTAAAAGATGTTATCCGTCCAAAAGAGCAAGCGTGGTCTTATGCAACTAATATCTGCTAAAACGTACCTGACTGCATTGGAAATGTTGCAGTAGATTGGTATAGCAGAGAATAATGAACCGCTGCACCCCATTGAAATGTAATTACACAGCACTCTTGTTCTTAAACCTATAAGGTGAAAGAAAGATGAATAGTGAAAGTAAAAATCGCTGACCCTTCAAAGTTTAATTTACGTTATGCATTCCCTCGCCCTTCTGATAGGTTTTAGAAAGGTCATAATTTAGGGTATTTTGCAGTTGATAAATGATCTGTATGTTTGTGTTCACACGCACCGATTGATTTGTTATAGCCAAAATATTGTTTCTATAACAACCTGCAGGTCCTTAACTAGGCAAACAGCAGATGAACAGGAATCCAAGTGGGAGGTGAAGCGAAATCTGATCCTCCTCAGAGGATGGGGAGCAGGAGGAGGAGAAGGAAGAGGAGAAGGAGGAGGAGGAAGATAAGGAGGAAGAAAAAGAAGACGGGGAAGAAGTGATTTTACGGGGACAGTGGAAGGTGTGGAAGTGAAGGGGTGGCAGTAAGTTGCCTGGCTCCGTCCTTGCCCTTCTGTGCTCCTACTGATTTTCCTCCCCTGAGGCTCCTCTGCTCTCCAGGACCTTGTGTCAGCAGACAACGAAGTCTTTGCAACTCAGATTGCTCCAGCCGTGCAAAGGGCTGCTGGGGCAATTTTCCCGCCTTTCCAGCCTTGGAAGAGGCTCCTGTTTCCGGGCCCAGTTGATGCATTATGCATCAGGGCTGCCGGCAACTGACAGCCCCTCAGCCAGCGTCTACTTGAAAAGCAATGGTGCTAATCAAAGTCGACACATTTGAATGTCCAGACACACACACAGAGAAATTTACTAATCAAAAAGTGTATTTCCTAGGGCTGTCTCCAGAGAAATCCGCAGGAAGAAATTGGAATAATTTATTAGCTTACAAGTTTTCGTTGACAGTTAGCCCAAGGCTATTTATCTCTGTAATAGAGAACGTCTCCAATGTGGCAAAATTGACCAAATCAAACAGCTTTGATCAGAAAATGAATCTGGCAAGGCTGTCTGTCTGTAGGTCCCAGGGGAAAGGTGGGAAACAAACAAAAAGATTTAACAAGTGGTCAATAGGAGAAAGAGAGGGAGAGAATTTGCAGCCTGGAAAGTCAGAAGCCTGCAAAAATCATCACACACAAACACTGAAATGAATTACAGGAGAAATAAATAATGTCTCACATCTTAACATTTAACATTGTACTTGTGCATAATTGGAACTATGCAGGCAATGTGATTCTTGCATTAAGGTGATGAAAAATTACTGCAGGAAGGGGGAAATGTTTTAACTTCTGCTTAAAGGAAAACAAAATACAGAGAATTCCACATCTTCACAAGAGCACTGGCTCCTTCACTGAAGTTTGCACTTGCTGCCCATTAGTAATACCTGCTTTGCCATAAAGATGCAGAGTCCCACAGACTCAGCATGTTGAAAGCCATCACAAAACCAACACCAAGTTCTGTTTCAAGGAACTAGAATGTGTTTCAGCTGTTTCACTGCACAATTCAGTCATTGATTTAAGCATCTTCCTGTTGAGGACTAAGACTTTTAAAATGAAAAATAATAAAATATAAGAACTATTAGGGATGAAATTAAAACAAGTATACAACTTTGATTTATGTTATAAACTAGACATGCCTTCTCTTGTAAAGAAAATTTTTACCTGTCAAAGATCTTCCCATAGCAGAGAATGCAGAGGAAAAGGTTCAGGATAGCAATCAGAAGCTTTTACATTGCTACAGTTCTATTTTTATATTACTTAGTACTCTCTGTTTCTAGTAATCCATGTGAAATATCAGATAATAATACCTATGAGTGAAAAACTTCATTATTTTTTGGAATTAAAATGCTTAGTGATAATTAGATATAGATGCCTCAGATGGCCATTTCATTATTATATTCTCAATGCCTCACAGAGAACAGACCAAAGGACTGTATGCTGTTTCCCTTTTTGTAGAAATTGCATTATTTCTTTGGTAGGAAATGGATTTATTTATTCAGATTCTTGTGCTACTGACTTTAAGCAAGAAAAGGCAGAAATAATGTCTCTCTCTCCTAATAAATGTTTCAGATTATGTGAAAGAAACAAGAGTGCAAGCCATCTTAACTTAGTTACAAAGGATCAGCAATTTTATTTTGCTTATATTGGTGAATTGAATAAGCAACCTGCAAAGAGAAGCACTCAAACAAGTTGAGATTGAAAGCACTCCAGAAAGCAACCAGGCAGCCTAGTCAGATACCCAGCAGGAAACTGAAGGCGACAGGTTACCTTCTCACATCTTTTCTGGCCATTTTATGGGACCGTAAGTCCTCACACCTGATCTATATTGTTATATACACTTAGAGAGATCAGAAGGGAATAGTCTGGGAATTTATTTATTTATCACTGTTTGAGGTGATAAATGTATCAATTTGAGGAGAAGAGAGAGGCTGGCCTCTTGAATGTTGTTCATCAAATTCAATTTTGAACGGTTTTGTATTTTTACATGAAATCTTCAATACAAGCTGGTTTTGTACTTGGAAATATTGATAGTCTGAAGATGATTGGTACCGTATGAGGAATGTTTTGGTATCACTGGGCTGGACCATGAACCCCTTCATTATTTCTTAGGTGCTTGTGGGGCAAGGAGGACTTTTGCCTTATTAAGAAATTGGAAGTATTTTATATTTGCATTGTAGTATGTTTCTATAACAGACTAAAACAACATAAAAATAAATTGATTATAGTTTCTACGTAATAGATAAAAGTTCAGTATTTTCATGGACTGGCAATTTAAGAGGCAGAATGGTCTGAGTAATAAAGCCAAAACCCTCCATGTTTCCAATCCCTCCTCTTCCACTAGTTTACTGTTTTGTAGGACCCAAGAAACATGAATATTTCAGCTGCTGAATTTTCACCATTATGTCTGCAGTCAATATGCCCTTTAAACACTTAGCTTCTTCTGTGAGATTTAGTGCTCTGTCTCAAGGTGTGGTCCCTGAATTTGCAAATATTTAACAAAGTTTTGCCTTTGCAAGTCTTCATGTGAATTCTCCATTTTGTAACATAGAACCATATACTTTATTTTCTTTAAAAGGCTCTGAGTGCTATACATAACACATATAATAAGGGCCTTCACTCAGCCTTACCTAGAAAACAAGAGTTTTTCCACTGTTTTTTTTAGAGTTTAAATCAAGACCTGTAAGTGCTAAGCTGTATTTTAGAAGCTGCATTCAAGATAGTGGAGGTATTCTCCCTATAAACCTGGTAGGATGGATTGCAATAAAAGACAGGGGTGAGGCTTATTTGATGAACTGCAGATCTCTGCCTCTCTTCTGGAGAAACAGGCATGTTTTAGGTTTGAGTAAAGCAACAGTCTAAAAGAAGTTGGATGAATTGTAAAACAGCCTGTGTTAACCAGCAGAGGTACGGGTATTTAAGGAGTAGATCTAGAAAGTTAAACAAGTCCAGCTGAGTGGAAATCACTTATTATGGGATCAATATGGAGTCTGCTGATAACTGTATTTGCTTCCATACTTCCAGCAAGTGGTTAATGTAAGACTGGTTAGAATGGGATCACATCTTTAATGGTCCAGTAGACAGGAATGAAGACAGAAAGGTCTTGTCTACAAACAATGTCTACAAAACTCTTGTCTGCAAAACTCTTTGAGGCAGCCCAGAAAGTCACCCTGGAGACAATCTTGGGCTTATCTGATGGACAAAAAAGAAGGCTGAAGGGTTATTGCTCTGTAGAGCTTCCTGATTCCTGATCTGTGGAAGAGGGGAGTAAGGTGTACATCTCCTCTGACTGGGATCCAGTGATAGGATGCATGGAAATGTTCAAAATTGCACCAGGGGGGATTCAGACTGGACATTAGGAAGCATTTCTTTACCAATAGATGGTCAAACACTGGAATGGGGTTCTTAGAGAGGTAATGATACTCCTGTTGATGATGAAAGCATGTTGCTGTTCAAGAGGCATTTAGACAATGCCATTAATAACATGATTTTACTTTCTCTCAGCCCTGAAGTGGCCAGGCAACTAGACTAGACGATTGATGCAGGTCCCTTCAAACAAAAAATACATTTTTCTTTTCTTTTCTTTTCTTTTCTTTTCTTTTCTTTTCTTTTCTTTTCTTTTCTTTTCTTTTCTTTTCTTTTCTTTTCTTTTCTTTTCTTTTCTTTTTTTCTTCTCTTCTCTTCTCTTCTCTTCTCTTCTCTTCTCTTCTCTTCTCTTCTCTTCTCTTCTCTTCTCTTCTCTTCTCTTCCTCTTCTTCTATTTTGATACCTAAAACCATTAAGCAGCAAGACTCTTGTAGGACTTTCAGTTTAATTTCCAAGTGCAATTCAAGATGCTAAAGATAACCTTTGGAACTCTGGATGATATGATGGTCTACTTGAGGAATGATGTGATCCTCAACCTTCAGATAACAAGTCTTCACTTTTTTGCTTCTCCTTTTTTCTGGATAAATATCGTCACTGACCTCCCACAAATTCCTTTAAATGAAATTGCTGAAATGCATTGCACTGAGGAAGAGAGAAACTGAAGAAAAAAAAAAAAGATGCAAAATGAAATCACAAACCAATCAACCAAAACAAACAAACAAGCAAGCAAGCAAGCAAACAAACAAACAAGAAAGTATTTCTAGTTAAGAAACTTTAAAATGGGGAATGTAAATTAAAGAAAAAAAAATTGTCAGCTTTCTCTTTTTCTTCCTTTCACACCAATTTTTTTTCCAGAAACAACCTCTTTTATATAGTCATGTTTACAATGATACTAATAACTGGCACAGTACAAAAGTCTGCAAGAAGTAGAATATTTGTCCTCTGCCACTGATGGCAGCTCTCTCCAACACAAAACTTACCCAGCACACTCATCTGTGCTTCTCTGATGGAAGTGACTTGACCAGGACAGTACTGTAAACTTCTACATTTTTAACCTGCAGAAAGCCATTGACTATGATTTCTTTCTTGTCAGAACAGAAATGCACATTGTCAGATGTTGCTCATTTGCCTCCTATTTATGTTGACATGAACTGTACTACTGCTTTTTCTATTCTCTCCTGGGCTGAAAGGAAAGGAAAATTGTCTATGGATGGATGTGTCTTCTTCCTCTGCATACAAAGTTGATTTTTCTGTTTTAACCTGCCTGTTTAGAGCTTGGTGTTCCCTTTATTTTGCAAATTAATGTTTTCTTGACAAGGTAGTATTTAGATTTCTTTTATTAATATTATGCTTCCCACTCCCTACCCCAAAGCCAGAGGTGAGGTACACTAGTTTTCATCAGGATGTCCTTAGTAGTGCTGTGTCTTAGGCTCTGGTGCACACCTGAAAGGGACTATGAAAACTTGAGCTGGGCAAGGCTGGATGATATTGGAAAGTGTGGATGTTCTGGGATTAGTAGGGCCATGCATGGCTCTAATCTCATTTTTGTTTTAATTTTGTTTGCATTATTATGTTATTTTATGGAAGCTGTTTCTTGACAGGACTTAGATTTTACTAGTTTGAACAACAATCAGTTTCTCCCATTGTGATTTTACAAAGCAATACTATCAGGATAAATTGGTAAGTTATGGCAAATGTCTTAATTTATGTTTTGATCTGAATCACTTAGTATTGAAAGACTTTTAACAGAACATGGTCACATATTGTTCTAAAACATTAATGCAGTTCTGAAGAAAAGCAACCTTAAAAATCTAACTCATAGCAATTTTGTGATTTCTAACAAGGGACATTTGAACAGACTTCAGTCAAGTCTGCTGTGATCAAATAATCTATCTCTTCCAAGTTATGAGGTTAGGGGTGTTCCACACATCTGAATTAAATCAGCAGTGACCTCAAAGAACCAAATTATTCTAGGACTGGGTCACCAACCAGATCCTGGTAGAGCAGAGAATGTCATAGAGCTTCTCAGATGACTCATAATGGCAGATGTCTGTTCTGCAACCTCTGACATACCACACACCCTTTGCCTTTATCAGTCATTGTCCTCTATCAGGTCCTGCAGTAAGGCCATACTGTCTTTGTGTGTTCAGCATATTCTCAAAGAAAACATGCCTGCAACACATTTTCATGTGTTTTTCATGTAAGTCATTCTGTGATACTGCCTGTGATCCTGTGATCCTGTGATACTGTGTAGTCTAGGGATTTTGGAGGGATAAGGCTTAATGTGGCTTGTAGCTCATGACAGACTTATGGCAGACTTTATGCACCTGTAGGACTCCGGAAACGTCCTCCTTCTTGCCAAGGTCTGAGTTTCTTTCCCCATGGAATACCTCTTTCTGACTTCAACTTTTCATAGTGTCCAGATCACGCTGACATGATCTAAGCATTTCAGACCTAAGCATCTAAGGATTCCAGATGTTTTTGGTAACGTCAAGCTGTAGTGTGTGAATCCCTGTGTACGTATAGGATCTCCCAGCTGAAGGTCCTTGAGATCAAATTTCCTCCCCTTCACCAATGGAGCATTGATCTAATTGGCTTTTGGGTGTGATACAAAACACAGATCCTGTACAGGCTCTTATTCTTCACAAAAGAGGACAGTAGACAACAAATCAGGGCAAACCCATTTTGAAAGGAGTGGCAGAGCCAGTCCCAAGTAGACTCATCATAGGGACACAGGGCAGTGAGGCAGCCACAAGCATGCAGTGCTGGGCAGACTTTGAACACACACACAGATCTGAATGCCCAGACTTACTGGGAGGGCTTTTTACCCACTGGTCTTGTAGGAAGGCCATGCAAACACAGCAGAACTCACTGCTTACTCCTCCAGTGGCATTTTACAGGAAAATGTTGAAGGCAGCTGTCTCTGTCATCTTTGACCCACCATGGGTTGCCATCACCTCTGAGACATGGAGTGCAGAGAGGTTTTGTAGGAATACAAACAGCTGTAGTAGACAGAGATGCAAGACAGATGCTTTCTGAGTGGGCATGTCTCTCTACATTTGCTTCCATGGCACATATTTCAGTAGAAGGAAAATGAATTTATTTGGCTCAATTTTGAATTTTGCATGTTTATTTATTTGTTTACATTTGTTTCCATCTTTCATGCTACTAATGTATTTCCACTTCATTAGCAAATGCTCAGCCCTTCATAGGTATTAATGTTACATGAATTTTTTTCTTGGTAGTTTTAGTCAGCTTCCTAAGCCACTGTTCCAGGAGACATGCCAGGTTTACAAACATGGTTTATATTGGTATTTTCTACATATAGACCAAACCAGAAATGTTTGAGAGAAAGCCTTCTTTACGATCAGGAAAGAGGGATTCTGTCTCATCCTATTTTAAAATAAGCTTTAATATGTATTTTTTTTACATGAGCAAGATCTCTTCTCTGAGGTTTGTCATGTACTTCTGGCAGCAGATACTTTCCTGGCAGCTTCTTTCTCAGACCTTTGGTCATTATCCTCCAATGTCACCCAGCTAACTATCACCACAGGCAGGAAATCACTCATGAATCATGACTTCTGTGCATCTCTAGGACCTCAGATCTCCTCTGACCTTAAGCACTCTCTTCAATGCCATTAAATAAATTAAATGTTTAAATTACCTATATTAGCTTTAATTGTATAATTATAGAGTCAACGAGAAATAAATCTGTAAAGGGGAAAGTCTAATCTAACAAAAGACTTGCCCTCACTTTGAAGTGGATGAACATTTCAGTGAAAATGACAGAGGCCTCTGTAGGAAATCAGCTTATGTCAAGGTTTCATCTACTATAATCATATGATATAAACAATACCGGATCTTTTAGTTGAGGGCAAATGTCCTCATGTTATTTCAATGTTTTATCAATTTATCATTTATCGTTATGTCATATCCAGGGGAAAACAGAAGCTTTTATGCACTGGGATGAGGATGTAGTGAAAGCCTTTCTCTGAGACACACAAAGATTCCAGGCAGAGGTCAGGGAATGAGAACAACAAATAAAAATTCTAGTACTAATAAAAAATATCTTAAAATAGATCTGAATTGTTTCAACATGAAGAGAGGAATTAGAAGTTTAATTTCATGTAATTAAATTTAAGTAAGTTTGATGAACTTAGATTTAAGTTAAACTATGCTCTATCGCAATGTTGATAGCAGTCTCCCATCTCCATTTACCTGTAACTGTCCCTGTGAATAAAGGTGTTGGGAAGATGAGTATCCAGACACATATTGCCTAAGGATTAAGTTATAGGAGATTCAATGTGGGCTCAAGACTGGATCTTATTATTTCCCTTTGTATAGGGCTCTAGGTGCAGGCACATTCCAGAGAGTGATGGGGAAATTGTCATCAGCAAAGGAAACTTGCAGGAGATACCAGAATCTCAGTCCTTCGCCTTTTTAATTTCCCTTCTGCAGTTCAAGACCACCTTGCAGGATAGATAGGAGCTGTTGGAGCTCTAGTCAAGCTGCAGAGCAGAGGACCAAGTGGATGAGAATGATGTGTCTTGTGAGAGCTGGCAGCAATACCTCTGTATTTTCCAAATAGTATTTGTCTTCAGTTTTCTTCTATTACACTGGGGACTGACTGCAGCTGGCCTCCATGTCTGAGTGGTTAATAAAGTTGATTTACACTGTTTATTTCTGTCAGGAGTCCATCAAGCATACTTTATTTTGCCTCTGGTAAGTCCCCAATTTGTTACTCTACAGTTTGCTTCCCCAGACACATCGATTCCATAAAAAGAAAAACATCATTACAACATATTGCCAAACTAGTCATTCACAAAGGAAAGAAGTGCATTTATTCTTAGCACCTACTTACAGTTAACTCTATTTATGCTGGCATTACCTTTTCATTGATTAAATGTATGTGAAAAAAGTGTGTAAAGTGCAACTAATGCTAATTACAGTGATTTTGACTTAAAAGTTGGTGTGTGGGGTGCTGTAGCATGGTTTGCCAATCGTTTTAAATAAAAATTATGTTAGGGAGGTAAAAAGACTTCCTTCTCTTCTTTATGAAGTCTTTTCACCTTCAGGTAAAATTTCTTATGGAAGGGTTTATTTGTCTCTGATAGCTCTGCTGTAGATTTTTCTAGTGGCTCCTCCTACTGCTGTGCTCCTATCCTCCAGGAAGAGTGGGACAAACATCTCCCACAGAGAAAGAGGGGAGAAGAGTTATCTCTGGCGCCTGCAAAACTGGGAATTACAACAGCCAAGACATCCTGTAGCAACAGGGGAGAAGAAACTCTGTCATCTCCCCACACCCAGCAGCTCCTGGGAATTAGGATCAGAGTTTTATAAAGACAAACTGTCATTGCATCACACATACTGAAAAACAAATTGCAGGGAAGCTAGGCTATGAATTGATTCTCATTGATTAAATTCTCATCTCAGTGTGCTGGAATAGTGTGGAAGATCCAAAGGATCCTGTTGTATGACAGGTCTACATAAATCCAAGGATTTATGTCAGTGCTTTATGGAGCACCTTGGGACTATCCAGTTTTTGTCTCTCTTTGAATATAAAACTGTGGTTGATTTTCAAAGAAAATATTAGTTAAAACCTCATTTAAGACTCAGGATCAGTAGTGTATGTCATTAATCTCACAAATGTCCAGAGTCATGTTTTTGGCAAATAAGATTATAAATGGAATAAGGAGATAGTTTAAAAAAAAAAAAAAGTTAACTTAGCTCTCAGAAAATTAGATTTGTCCAGACAATTTAAATTACCTACATGCAAGGGTTTGCTGAATGCTTGAGATACTGTTAGGGCATGCAGGAGAACTCACCAAAAGAATCCCTTTCTGCTTGCATTCCACTGCCATGTCCAGACATGGCCAGATAACTGAAACAAAACACACACATATCTGAAGCCTGCAATAAAGAATGCCTAAGAGACCTCCAAGTGAGCTCTGATGTAAACCAGGTGCACACAACACCTCAAAGCTCTACTACTATAGACCCAGGGGAATACAGCCTCCAGGAGAGAGAGCAAAGCTGTGCTTTCGCACGTTTCACATTGAGCATGGCATTAATCCTCTTGAAGTCCCTTGGCTCAAGCACAACAAGGCCAAGGTGAAATTATAAACTGTATTTTTCCACACCGAAGTAGTATTTGTTGCAATTTTTTCTGAGGATAGCTTGCTACTTTCTGTGGGAGCTGGAATGTACTGATAGGTATCAATACCAGCAGGATTTTGTCAGAGCTCGATCCTGTGCTTTCCCCCATCCATGTGATGAAGGATACTTTCCATCCATCCTCATATTGCACTGTGCAATTCTCTTGTGCCGACAAACAAGCTTGACAATGTTGAAGCTGCTAATGGAGGAGTTGATGTCCCACCATACTGATCAACATTATATAGCTCTGTTTTGTTGTCCATGGTAGAATTAATTTATTATCTAGACTGCATGTTTCCCAAAGACTCTATGCTTCTGCTTTTGTACAAGCTTTTTGTACAATGGAGCTCTGGGCTGGATTTTTATTTCAGGTGCTATGTTATTGCAAGAAGTGCCAATGTTCCATTATTACAAAGCATGAATAGTAAGAACGGTGGATAGGTTCAAATGAAAAATACCTGAAAGCAAAATGAAATTTGTATGCTAAAAAGCTGAAGGAGTAGATGCTAACATGGTGGAATTGACTAAATGTAGCCAATAAGGGATGATTAGATTGTATTTTTAGCAAGAAATGTTGGCCATGAATGTTTCGAGGAGTTTACTGCCTTTGTGAGAGATGGAAAATAATTATATATATCAATACTATCAAGACTTCGTGAAAACATGGCAAAATGTTGATTCCACTGTAATTTTAAAAACACAGAATGCTTGAACATTTAAGGTTCTAAAAAAACCACAGGATAAAGACAGCAATGTTGTCATCAATCTCCCACAGATTCAAAGGAATTTCCCTAGCTTCTCAAGAAAATGGCAGTCCCAAATGAACTATGGGTACTTGCTTATCTTAAAAAGGTAGACTTGGATGAGTTACAACAGCATTTTGTCTAAAACAATTAGCTAAGTACCAGTTACTGACAGTCAGAAAATCCATGAATATTTTTTACTCATTTCTGTGTCTGGTGGTGGTAAAACAATTAGTGGAGGCAAAGGCTGCTCTTGTTTGGAAAAAAATTACTTGCTGCATTAATTTTGTTCTGGTTTTGTGTGACAAAGATCATCCTTTATTATGTATTGTGTTTTTGTGGTTTGAGCTGTGTTGCAAGTAGAACTTTTTGCAGTTAAGTCTGAAGTGAAAGTCACTTTAAAACACCTCTAACTTGCATGATCACTGACTTAACTGATCACCAAAGGACTTCTGGGTGCTGGAAGCTTCACAGAAGGTAGACTCTCCAACTTAAATTGGCTTTTCCTGAATTAGTTTAGCAATGAATTAGACTCAAATAAGGATAATTTCGTTGCATCATGAAGAGAGGTTCTGTGAACAGGAAAAGGATGGAGAAAAGGGATTTCCACAAACCAGCAATAGATGATCACTTAGGGCAACAAAGCTGAAGGGCAGAATACGTATGAATGAGTGCCCAGGGGAGAAGTCCATGAGTGAAAGACAAAGAGAGGGGGAGAATGAGATGGTCTTCTGAGGAGAGTAAACCAAATTTATGATGTGCACATATCAAAACTCCACTAGGAAAACCACCTTAATTTCCCCCTCTTTCATTTTTCTAAACTGCTCGACATTGTATATTGCAACTTTCAAATCTGTGAAAATTTGAGTGGCTGACAAAAATATGCTGGAAGATTTTTGTAAGACCCAGTGCTATTTCTGGCTAATAGCTGCTCTGCAAAAGTCCACCATTCAACTAATCAAAAATTCAAATCTGTCTTCAAAAGACCACTTTAGCATTACAAAATGGGAGACCTGAATAGGTTATGACTTGTAACATTTTGCCACCTATGCATATAGAGCAGTGCAGAGAAATGTTTACATGAAGTTTTGTATCTAATGAATATTCTCAGAAAATATGGAGGGAGAAGTAGAAATTATGAATAATTTCAGATAAATCAATTTTGGAGTTCTCAAAGAAAGAGAACTTAAAAAGAGATGATGCTGAAAAGAAATGCTGCCACTTACGTTCTCTGCACAAACCTTTCAGGAAGATTTGAGAATCAGATGCTGGGAACCTGAATTTTAGAACACTTACAATCTGTATCTAATTCCAAAAATCCAGACCAAAGTGTTTTCTTAAAAGTGAATTATCTTCACCAATACAAGAGGTACTTGGTGTTTTAGTATTTTTTTGAAACATTATTGACAAAGCCACAGGGCTTATTTTCTCTTCCACAGGGCAGTTTTTGGCCCTGTGGAAGAGAAAATTGTGTTACTCCCAACCCAAAAATTTAATAATATGGAAGAAAATTTTCCCGTCATCTTCCCCAGGACCTCTCTGCCTTATAGTACTCAAATGTCTAGGCTATTTTTTCAGCAATATTTAATTTTTTTAAAGAATGGACCTGTCTGCAATTTGAAAAAAGAAAGAATAATTTGCCCTTGTGCTAAGACACTCTGTAGGATTGTACCACATCCTGTCCATATCGTATCGGCTCCAAGGCAGTGATGTGATCATCCCTGTGTTGAGAGATAATAATGAGAGATAAACTACTTCTTCCTGTGTTGAGCCTTCATTAGAGGCTTCATCCAAGTTCCAAGGAGAAACAACCTCTAACTTCGGTATCTTTCTTTGTTGAGATAAATGTGGACATTAGTGTTTCTCCACTTACTACTAACTTGCATCATACAAGAATTAAAATGCTACTTTATCAGTCCAGATTTTTGGACATAAAGACAGACACACAAATCTGTATGGAAACCATCACCACTGATCAATGTATTGATCAATGAATGAATCACTGATCAATGGGAAACAAATTCTCTATGGTTTGTTTATCTCATATTTGTGCCTTCTGCAGTGATATCAGACTGACACATGCAAATACATAATTTTTAAAGAGGGACAAGTGAGAGTAACAGTCAGCCTGTGTCTAGCAAACATTGGTCAGTAATGACCACTGGTCAAACTTTTTCAGTCTTTATCTTAGGTTTTTGCAATACTTCCTTCATCTTTTAGCAGGAAGGCAAGATCTGTGCTGCACTGGTGGTCCCACAGTCTATCAGTTCAAAGCACAACAAAACCGATGGCTTAAGACCCAGACAGATTAAACCAGAAAGGCAGACATGAAAGAGGGGACATTTCTGAAGTAAGCATCTTACTTACTCAATGCACTTTGTTTTGGAGCAGCAGCCTGTATGTCCTTGCTAGGGGAAATGTACAGCTGAAAGAGTAGGGGGTTTTGTAGGCGTACTACTGGTCTGTTTTATTCATTTATTACCTTTCTTCTTCTTCTTGTTTTTCTTTCAAAATTGTTTGACTTATGCTTTTACAGGAAAGATGACAATAAATCTATGTGGTTCACAGATTTTGTTCTGGTTTTAGTAAGATTTTAATCTTTTTAAAAGATTTTAATAAAAATAGATTTTGTTCTGGTTTTATTCTGGAAAGTAAGAATTAAAGACAACATTATGATTTTCATTGTACAGATTGTTCTGGGTATTCTCTGAGAAATATTTGGTTTAAGTTAGGAAAATAGACCTGTCTTTGAAGAGCAACAATGAGAAGGGAAATATTCTTAACTTAGGAGAGATTTTATTTTAAGACGTAAGGAGGAAATATAAATTCAAAGAAAAATATTAAGCATAAAATCAAGTTGATGAAGACATTTTGAATTAACATTCATCTATTTGCCAATAGCTGAAACACTAATGTCTAGATTTGGTAACTACTGAGACATGAGGAAACCTGTTTGTGCTATAGAGCCCGAAAGCAGACTACATGGTACCTCCTAAGCTAATGTCTAAATATTTAGGAAGATGTATCAAGGCTCTGTGAAAATATAATATAAAATATAATAAGATAATATATAATATAATAAGATAATGGAACGGATTTGGGTGGTTTTGGCAAAAACGTTGTTTGTTAATGTTATTGATGTACACCAGAAGACATCTGATGTGAGGTTCATAATTGAAATGTTACAAACACTTCAGCATATGGATCCTTCACATTCACTTAATTGCCAGTTTAGTAATAATTTTATGTAATGAGGAATTATTAATAATACGTGAAATACTAAATTGACGTAATCACCAAAAAAAGTAATATGACATCCACTGTGCAAAGGATGTTATAATTCCAGGTGTATTTGTTATATTTTAAACAAGTAATATAACTGGTCGAATTCATCTTTCAAAACTATTGACTCTATAAAGTAGTACTAATTTTTTTTATAATTGTCTTTAAAGGTAAGACTATTAATCAGATATTCTTTTCTTCTCTCATCCTTAATATTCCTTACTAACATCCAGTTATGACAAAAAAAATTGACAAATGATCATTAACAAACTGCCTTACAGTTTTGTGGTGCAAGTCCTGCTGTGAAATAAATCTGTCTGCTGATTTTTTGATTATGCAGGCAGATACCAACACCCTGTTCAGATGGGTGAGAAAAGGGGACCAAATTTGTCTCTTTTCCAGTTGCAGTTTAATCATTGTGGAAGACTCTGATAGTGGGACAAGAGATCTTTTGTCTCCAGCACACCAATAAAAATCTTCCCTAAGTTTGCAATTACTGAAAGTCAATAGCCTATTGGTATGAGAAATGTACTCTTTGAGGACAAATGTCCACAACACAGTTATCACCTCTATTGCCACACGGAACAGATTGAGCAGGCACGGAGAATGTCAGGCACCTCCCCAGGTAATCCTCGTCACGGCAGGATCGGCGCACACTGATGTGGGGACCAGTGAAGTGTGCAAGGCCGCTCATTCTCTGGGAGCCCTGTCTAGTCTATGACTTCATTTTCCTGAGTCATTATTCTGACACATCTCATGGGCAACATCTTCAGCGAGAGAAAAGGGCCAATATGAGTTTTACTTAAACTGGTATAAATCAAGAGAAACCCTACTGAAGCCAATGTCTTTCCACACAGAATCATAAAAGCAAGAGGTAAACTGAAGCTGCTAATGAACAACAAAATAGAAAACGAAGTCTTCAATTTCAGTTTACTTCACTGCAGTTTTAAGCGGGAGAAAAGGAATTGAAATTCTCTGGTTCACCTGATCTGGGAGCAGGAATTGTGAGACTTAAACTTTGACGTATAAAATTCATTGTGTTCACTTGTCCAACTAAAAAAAATTAGTAAACCAGAATTACTACCTGTGCCTTTGGCTCTTCTGCTCCTTTTTAGTAAAGCTTGTGTCAGTGATAAACTCTGGTTTAAATTGAAAGGATGAAGATCTGTATATTTACTGGAAGAAGGCATTTTACAAACGTCATATAATGAAACTAGATGACAAATATGAACATTTAAATTAAAGGTCAATTTTATTTCAATTTTAGGTGGGCACTGCTTTCAAAAGTTAAGAAGCTTTGGATAAAGAAGATCTCACTCTGGGCCTAAGGAATGCTCCATTCCAGATTTTACTCAGACGACTCAGTGAGTCTTCACAGGGCAACAGTTGTATGCAGAAAGATTCAGGACAGGAGTTTATTCATTATTTCATGCTTCCTTGAAGAATTTTAAAATAAAATCTTACAATACTATATGAGTTTCCGTACTTCCAATATCTTGTAAAATACTGAATTATGGGATCTGAGCAGATCCTTTCTGATTTCCTTCTTGGAAGCATCTATGTAGAAATAGTGTAAACTATATTCAACAGCAAATACAACACAGCCCTTAGAGAGATCATGCATATATGTTTCATAAAGGAGATCCAATGAATTATTTGTACATCCCTCTATAAAAAAGCAAGGAATTTTTCAGGCTAAGTAAAATGTCTGTGCTCTTTGGGTGATATAATTTCAATGCTAGTATATATGCTATGATTTGATGAATTGCAATAATTACTATGTGCATTGTACTCTTCCCTTCTTGTTTTCACATTTGCAGATTTTTCTCTGTGAATCTTACTAATGGTTTGTGTTTTAACCAATTTAATACCTCGTTCCTTAAAGCATTTAGAAGCATTTGTTTATATAAAGAAATTGCACTTGAACAGGCAAAAAGGATCTATTTTAATATTTTAGAAATCAGCAAAATAGTATTGCAGAGAAACAAAGCATTACCCATTGTAAGAAAAGATACAACAGAGTATCTTATTTAATATAAAATGTATTAAGCAATGGCAATCATTTTAGGCAAATGTTTATTTTTCATTTGATCGCTAAGCAAGAGAGTTTCATTCATCTTCATTTTTGAATTTTTAAGTCTATATAATTTAGTTCACACTTGAGAATGAAGCTGAATGTTAATAATTTTCCTTTGTGCATTGGGAAAGTGAAAGCAAAATATTTCTCTTTTTTGTTTTTGTTTTGTTTGTTTGTTTGTTTTTGTTTTGCTTCTGCTTCTGGCTTTGTGTATATTAAAGGAAGCATGATGTCCAAGAAGATATCTTGTCATCTACAACAAAAGTACCAGTAGGAGATGGTGATAATGTTCTTCTTCCCCTCATGAAAGAAGAGAGGAAGACTCAGAAAGGGAGTGAAAGTGTAAAAGGAAGCAGTCAAATTGGAAAGGGGGAACTCAGAAAACCCTTTTTCAGATGTGGTTTGATTACTGGTAGACTAGAATTACAATTAATATTACTTATTTTGTGGCAATCTTTTCCTTTCTAAATTCTCTGTCCTTAGCTGTAAGATTTGTATTCCAGTTGAAATCAGAGGAGGATACTCTTGCTTATATTAAATAGTCTCTTAAACTCTTAGGAGTGGCTCTGAAATAAAACACCAACCCAGGCCAATTTATGAAACCACAATCCAACAAATTTCCTGCCATCTTTTTTAATCTTAAATACAGTTCTATAGAATATAGTAAATAGAGTGCATAAGGTAAAAAAATAGGTGCATTGACAAATATAGTTAAATGCTGTACATTTCACCCAGATCACCAAGAAAAATATTTCTAAGACGACACAAGTGTGAGAGTGTGTGAAAGTGCACAATTTTCTAAAAGTGTAACCAGTAACAAGTATAGTTTGATATATATACAGTAGCAAGAATTAGTGATCCAGTCCTGAGGTTACCAAGCAATCTCAAGTATTGTTTAAGTTCATGGGAGCCCTCGGTGCTTGAACCTCTATGAAGCATGCCCTAGACAACAAGCTAAGAATTTAATCTCATAAGAAACCAGAAACAATGGATATTGGCCTTACAGAAATGACAATATCACTGTGAGGTTTTTTACATTAGAGCTGGTGAACATCTGCTGAAAATTATCTGCAGATACTACATTTATTTCTCTTTGTAAGCTGTCCACAAAGAGATAGTAACATTGTAAAATTCGCAGCAGTACTTCTTATTCAAAATTAGTCACACACTTCTCCAGTGAATTTTCTCTTCAAAATCTGCTTTTGGTGAATATTTGAGCTAGCATTCACTTTTTCATGAGTTATTCATACTAATAAAGCTTGAGCACTCAAGTGTTCCTGGAAAGCAAACGTGAAAGCATTGCAAACATGGTCTAATTGAAATCCACTTTCCACTTTGAGCCAATATTCGCAGAACATTTTTCCTACTATTTACTTCGCTTTAGTTGACATTATGGGCTAAAATCTCACTGATGTGCACTAAAGAAACACGTCAGAGCAGAACCCTCTTCAATAATGCAGGTGCAATATTCCTGGAAGAGGCAGGTCTCTTGAACAGACATAGCACGATTTAACCTGCTCTGTACTCTCATTTTGTTCAGCAGACAGCCTTAAAGGAGACTGCTCAACAGCTAAGTGAACTCCGTTGTTTCAACCACACATCAAAATATAAGAACCCATGTTGTGCCTCTCTCTAAGCCCCCCTTCAGTATTAATCAATAAAGTTATTCATCTAGCTTCTTTAATAATTATCAGTGATATAGTTATTGCTGGTGTTGAGATAAGCTTCTTCAGAACACATATTTGTTGCTAACATGAGAGGACACAATTCAAGGAATGACCAGTGGTGTAGCTTATTTTACATGATAGATAGATAGATAGATAGATAGATAGATAGATAGATAGATAGATAGATAGATAGATAGATGGATGGATTGATAAATAGATGGATGAAGTTATTTCCCCTGAAACATCTTGCCTTATGGAAATATCAAAAAATCTTCAGTCCAATCTGTCCAGCCTTCCTGTACAGACAAGTTTCAGTGCATTAGGAACCTCATCCTTTCTAGGAACATGAAGTCTGTAGAGCAACAGGAGCCTCCAGAGGGAAATTCCAGTCTTGGTTGACCACAACTACTTTCTGGATGTGCCCCAGTTTCCCCATCAAGGCGAAGGAGACCATACAGAGACATAATGCCCAATGGATGTGCCTCAGAAAAGTGTTGGTGTTGGGGAGAAAAATTCAGATCCTATTGTCTTCAGTGTCAGTATGTAAGAATGTCCACAGTCCTGCTATCAAACTCCCTGTAAAATCTTCTTTGTATCCTCCTTGAGATGAACTAGTCTAGTGAGAATCACTCATTCATGCTTGCAATTCCTGCTACTTTGATTGCCTTTTAAGCTCATCTCCTTTTATTTACTCATTCATTACAGACCATTAAGTGAAGCACTGAAAGGGATAGGAGATATCCCATCTCCCACAGAGCTCTCAGAGGAAGAAAGCTTCAGGAAAGTTTGTTACAAGTTGTGTTTATATTTCTCACTGTGAAGGCTGCATTGCTGATGTCACAAAGCCTATCGACAGTTTTTGGGGGATTTTGTTGTAAACCTAGTGAACACCATCTTTCCATATCTTTGTGCATGGCCCCTCTGGGTCACAGCTCAGCCATTTAGATGAGTGTCCTTATGTCTCCCCGGATTTGTACTACATAAAAGTTGAAGCCGCTGGCTGACAGGAAACAAATAAAAACTAATTCCCCCACAATCCTTGACATAAAACACAACCTTTGCATACAAATCAGATAATTGTAACATATACAATTCACCCTTATGATTGTAGCTACCAAAACTTTTTTATTGGTACATATATCCTGTCACTCCAACTATATCTACTGACTACATACAGATAATAAAAATATCTCTACTGCAATAGTTCTTCTTACAATATGACGTATCTCATTGTGATAAATTTCCTTCAACAACATTGCAAGACATTAAGTCCATTCTCTCCCAAGGTGTTTTTTTTTTTTTTTCTTTTGGGTTCTAAGAACTCAGTCATTAAAAAATAGTTTCCTACATACTAAATAGTGTCACCCAATCATTTTCATATAGTTAAATAAAGCACTACAGCTTGGATTTTAGGTCCAATGGCCACACCATGAGAATACAATTCATTCACTAATTAAATGCCCACTACCTCCATCACTAGTGCCTGCCAACTCCAAATTTATATTGCAAAGAACTTTCATTTTATATGATGCATAGAAAAGAAGAAAAAGAAGGGGGGAAAAAGACCAAGAGTATTAATATGTAAAAAATTACCTCTTTAAGGTCAGGAGCACCTCAAAAAGAATCACTAGAAATGGAAAGGAGACTCTTAGCTTCATAACAATATAGTAATGATATAAATAATAGCTCTGACTTTCTCTATGTATTGTAAATAGCTAGTTGACATGCTTTTGTTGCTACTCTGTAACTACTGGTTTATTGCCCTTTTGGATGGGGGCAGAAAGGCATATCAGTTTTATGTGGCTTATTGTCAAAGTTCATAAAGCTAGATTAGGATGAGTTCTTGTTATGCTTGTTCCTCCCTTGCAGCAGAACTACCTACTATTTTTACTGGACATAAGTGTGAAAATTGGTATGAGTATTTATTTTAAGGCTGGTTCAGTTTCAATTTCCCTTCATCTCGACTATCTCTACATATTCATACACCTTATTTAGCTACCTTTTTTAAGAGGTTATTTTTATATTTTTAATTGTTCAGTAGACTTAGGATATGTAACAATGGATAACTATGCAATACATTAAATACTTATGGGTATATTGTGCCTTCTGTTATAATATAAAATCCATCTATTCTGGTTGATGGGTTTTAACCTCACACAGAATACTTTAAACTCCATTTGGACTTGTGCCTACAATCACCTTAGCAAAGTCTCTTAAGTAACTGCGCACAGCCTAATTAGTATGCATTATCAATTAACAAACTTAATAGCCGGCAGATTGATTAGATCCTCTGTTGCAGGGGCAGAGCTGAAGCGAAACAGAATGAAAAATCATTGCACGCATACACTGCTGCTTTGTTATTTTCTCAGATCCCCTCCTCCTCCTCCACATTCCTTTAATTAATGCATACATATGGTTCTGAATATCTTGTAAACTGGAGCTTGCTCTAACTCTTTAATAAAACTCACTCGTAGATGAGAGAGCCATAGTCCATGCCTTATTTATTTCTGGCTGAAAACATAAACCATTTGTTTTCATCCAGGTCTTTCCTCTCTAAATGGTGCAAATTTTAGAGATCTGCTGCTTCTAAGCTGTTTTTTTTCACAGTGACAGATAGAGAAAAACAGGTAAGTTGGAGCTGTGTACATCACTTCAAATAGCCATTAGCTGAGAAGGTGGTTCAGGCATCATGCTGATGGTGTGCTGACACATACCACAAGGTGGATGCCATAATTACTGTTATAAAATAAAAAAGTATAGCACAAAACAAGGCATGTAATTTTATAAATTCTGCTATATTGATGAACTAGAAAGTAAGAATACAGGAAGAAAAGCCTTTCTATTTTGAAACTAGGAATCATACTAAAAAAATTCACTGTCAATTTTAGATAAAATGCTGATATTAGACAGCATTTTTTTGCATCAAAGGATGCAAATCCTCAAAGACTACTGAAAATAATACTGAAGACTATCAGTTGCAACTATCAGTTGGTGGCAAGCTCTGTCCTTGGGCAAATCAGCCTTTGTACACTGAGAAAGAAAGTGGTGCTTACCATAATGGTGTGAGCACTAGCAGCAAGTTTCAGAGTTAATATCTATTTAACATTTATATAGCATTTACTTATGTAAATCACTGAAGACATATTGGCTAATTAATCCACAAAACACAGTGGTTGGGCAGGTCATGTAAAAGTATCCATGATGGCTGATACTAGCAAGTCCAGTAAAGGTGCAAGACTACTTTCCCAAAGGCATAGCATATGCTGTTGTCAAGACCTAAATAAGTGCTCGAGGCTCCCTAATTCCTCCATTTGCACTCCTCAGTGAGGCTGTACTACCACAATTTGTTAACCATTTTCCTAACCATACAGTCACAAACCCAATGGCTGAGGTTGGAAGTGACCTCTGGATCATCTGGTCCAAGCCTCCTACTCAGGCGATAGCTGTGGCCCAAAAGTAAGATTTCTTAAAGAATGGCTGCTCCTCTGAGTCCTCTGAGGAGTCAGATCTGAAGAACCTGATAGCTATAGCCTCATCTTGATATAAAGGCACTGACAGACTGAATTCCCTAGTTGAGAAAAGAGCAACAGTTAAGAGTGGTGTGCCAAATTTTATTTTTCTTTTCCAAGTAAGAAGTTAAGCATGCTGATACAAACTCAGTAAAATACTCTGCAGTACCTTGCAAGAGGAAAGGTGGCACTTATCACTGGATTGAGACATTCTTTGTCAAAAAATCCTGGAAACTTGCAGATCCTGCTGAGTTCAGGACTCACTCAAAAATGGGAGATGCTTCCTCTGTCCTGCTAGACTTGAGAGTTCCTATTACTCCACTGTCCTATTGCAAGCCATTCAAAGACTTTCCATGTGTGTTTTTCACTCCAATGTCATTGATTTATCTAGCCCACAATTTATTTTTTTGTAAGCATGTTCTCCTAAACAAAAGAGCATAATGCATGTGGAAGCAGCATGCTCTGTACTGTCTTTGTAGTCTATTACTATGCCCTAGCATGGCTTTCCCCCACCCCCCCCATCTTAAAAAAGGCAAAGAGAAAGAGTTAGGAACTATTTTTGCTCAAAAGCGCAAACAAATATGTTGATTTAAATAAAATCAAATTCAGTGAAGTTGGAGACTATCCTCCTCTCAGGTTCTGCTGATGTCACTTGGGTTTTCTATAAAGCGTCACACAGTCTTATCTACTCAAGCACAAATGATTCAATTTGTTTTCTCAAACACAAATAATTTAAGCTATTTCCACTGTTCTGCAGATTTTTTTCCTTTCTTCATTTTTTTTTACATATATCAGTTGATCTGTTATTGGTGAAATAAAAGTGATTTTCAAAAGAAAAACCCACACAAGAATATTGCTGTGTGTTTTGATTTAAAGAATTAGACAAACCCCAGAGATTCAGAAATGTAATTAAAGTATTTTACATTAAAAATAAACTTCTTTGTATTATAAATAAATCTGAAATACTATTAGAAGAAACAATAATATCTAAAATATCAAAGATACACCTTCCAGCTGAAAAAGGCTTCCTTTATTAAAAAAAAAATCCTTAAGAAATAAGAAGACTGGAATTCCTTTGAGTCTAGGTAAGGATGGAGCATTAATTAGCTGCCAGAAAATGGTCTCTTAACACTGCAGTAAGAAATATGCCTCTAATTCTCATTATGTGACCCAAGAGAGGGGCATTAGGTCTGTAACCAGTGAAACTAAAATGTGAAAACTTTTTTTTTTAATGATTGGACTACTCAGAGAGCAAGAGGTGAATAATCACCTGCTATCAAAGTATTCACTTCTCTGGATTAGCAGTGACTCCATACAGGCCCTTCTCCTCACCTAAACCTGATCATGCTCTGTTTAAGATGGATCACTTTATACAATGCACAGTTTCTGAAAAAGTAAAGAGATCATAGTAAATAAAGAAAGGAGCTAATATAGAAAAGTTAAAAGTCAATGCAGCAACTTTCTATTATCTCTATGGGTATTGTTACAGTTGTTTTACAGTTCTACAGCTGTTCTACAGCACCCCGTAGTTGTTCATGTTATAGGTGTGTTATTTAATGCATATTCTCTACTCTCCACACAACAGAGGCCTTCTGTGTCTCTGCATCATGTAAAAGACTCTTATTTTAGGTTAATATTGCTTTTTCTTCAACACAAGTCTAACTAAAACAATTCCAAAATAATTAATGCTCCAAGAACTGTATCTACTTTAAGATGTTTCCTTTTTCCCAGGAATAATCTTTCAAATGTTTAATAAATATGTGTGGTTTTTGTAGTCCTGTGTTGTATGTTGCAATTTTCTACATATCATTTTGACAGCTCTCTGAAACAGAGTATAATATTCCAGTACACTCAATCCCATGCTGGAGGCATGAACTGGTACCCACTTCAAATTTAGTATCCTGTTCCTTTGAGCTGGTTGTTCTGTATCTCCTTTTTTGTGCCACCACATCTTATTTTCAACTACTTTTCCCTACGTGATATGATGTTGCTGATCATATGTCTAGGGAAAGATTGCATCAGTTCATATCTTCTTATATTTTTAGGGATTTATAATGCAAAAGAAGCAACAGGGCATCCTTTGATACGGACGTACTAAACTTGACAGAATAAACAACAACATACTCTTACACATCTGAGAAAAGATACATAGCATATTGCAAAACGATTTATCTACATTTTGAAGACACTTTGCTACATTTGTATTAGTTTATCTCCGATGTTTAAAAAATCGCAGCTGGATTACTCATCTGCCATAGCCCTAATGATATTAGTATTTTAAGTGCAATTTTTCAAAGTGTCTAGTAATTCTGGCTACTTAACATTTGGAAGGAGCCCAAATTTAAAAGAGTAGATGTTCAGCACTTTCTAAAAATTAGTCCATTTTATATGTCAAATGGAATTATTCCTGCATTTCTTGTGCAGAATTTTCTCTACCTCGTATACCAGCAAATAGACCTTGAGGGGAAAGTGGAAGAGATGGTGGAACAGAGAAAACCAGCAAAACTCTCCAGCAGACAAACCTCACGGTTGGCTTCTTATTTGTTTCTATTCCAGAAAATTGTAATGTGTGTTTCACCTGCTCTGGAAACAACAGCAACTTCAGACAATCTAGGTAGCCACATGAGAATTTTTTTCTGCTCAAAGGGCTCTATCAGACAGCTGAAATGACATTCAAGGATTAACCTTCTCTTAAAGAAGTGTCCACCTCCAAAACTGAAGAGACACCACAAACTTGCTATGCTAAAACAAGACCAATTGAAAGAAACCCTACCAGGTCTTTATATAAATTGCTGTTCAGAGACAGCATGTCTTCATATCAACTGACAGAGGTTCCTGCTGCTCTTTCAACACTCACTACAACGGTAGCACAAGAATTTCAAGTAGTTAACTGAGCAGAGGTAATTCAGAGGATGGTGCAAGAAATACCATTTTCTCTTCTCCTTCCCCAAGACCACAAACTGAATCCAAATAGAATGGGGCCCCAACGTTTTCCACACGGCTGACTTCTCAGACATTTGAGAAGCACAGACCTCTCCCCTGATTTGGCATTTGACAACGGCTACATCAACAGGAATCTGTTTCCAATAGTTGGTCTCAGGTAAATGAGCCTTATGAAGGGTAAATCTTCAAAGGACCCTCAGCCCACAGAAGACATCTCAGCTGTCTTGCTGTCTTCAAGGAACTCACATCTGTGACAAGTGTATTTTTGGACACCTTACCCCCACCACAGCACCCCATAATGAGGCTTTAGGAAAAAGATGCAAAAAGATACTTAAAGCTGCAGCATGTCTAATTCTAACTGGTCAGGAGACTGCTGGACACATTTAAGCAGCTGTTCCACATTCTTGCTATTATTGTGGTTTGGAAGGAAAGTGTATTTAAGAACTTCCCTTACATCAAAAGAAGGTTCAGGCCATATGATCATGACTGAAAAGTTTACAACAAAGGGTTTCTCTGTAAATTTGATCTTTTATAGGAATACATTATGATAGATACTAATTACAAAATTACATACATTATGATAGATACTAATTACAAAATTACATACTTATCTCTACAGGAACCAGGTCTCATTCAGTGTTCATTATTTCTTTTACTCTCCTAATTCAGTCTGTGACTTTATTATTTACTTTACACCATTCAAATGCAGCACTGAATACACTATTATTAAATCTCTTCTGAGCTTCTTATACAATGCTCCTGTATTATTTTCTTTAGGATTCACAAACACAGATTAATTTATCTTCCCAAAATCCTTGTGAGATGAGGAAGGGTTCTGGCTTGCAAGTTATAGGTAAGGATTTATGCCACTGAAGCTGAAAGCAAGACATGAGGTAATTTTCAATACCCAATTTTTTAAAACTGTGGACCTAGTTCTGCAGAGTAAAAAATATACCAAAAGCACTCTATCTGTTCATAAGAAAATTCCCACTGAGCTTGGGTTCAATCATCAATTCTAATCAAAGGACTTATTTTACATACCCAGAAAGTGAGGATCATGCTTATAATGCCCTTGGTCATATAAGGGAATACATGATTTCTGTTTCACAGTGTATGAGCTAGTGACCTAGATGGAGTTGATACTAGAGTCCTTATCCCTAGTTTTTTTTCTTCTATAATGCTGTGAAAGGGCTAACTAGAGCCAGAGCTACCCTTTCCTTCGTATTGCCCTCTGTGATGTGGATCCCTACAGACAAATATGTTTAGTAGTAAAGCAATCGTAAAAAGTGAAAAAAATTCGTACTGGAAACACAAGCTCCTTCAGATATTTTTAGAGTATTTTGTGTGCTAGGTTTTGTAAGAATGGTAATGCAATGTTTATTTCACAATATGTTTAGTTCCACTAGACATGACAGCAACCTTTGCTAGCAGTTTTACTGCTGTAACCTTTTTTCTTTCCCCAGAAAGATTCTGCTCTTCTGTTATTTTCCTTCTGCTTCATGCAAGTTCTTTGATGCAGAATATGCTTTGCTTCCTTTTAACTTGGTTGAATATAGAGCACACTTCTGAGTTGTGAATAATTCATACGAGGAATCCTTATTAAAGATTTTCTACCTGGTATCTGCAGAAGACACAGGAAATCACATCATCTATGACCTTGTGATAGAAGAACTGCTTTAAAAATTATTGAGTTATTCTGACCATAACCTAAATGCACTGACTTTTTCCCACAAGGAACCAGGAAATGCCACCCATTTAATTTTTTTAATATGGAGGCTCAATCAATAATCTTCTCTATCTTTCTGTGGGAGACCCTTTATTCATGATTCCAAGACTAGCTAAATAATAGGTAGGCCAATGATTTATTTTTAATATGAAAATCTTCTTATCTATCGAATACTTTAGCCCCACAAATGTCAAGTCATTTATTCAATTGTTAAGGTGACTGCTCATTTTCCATATTTTCAATGGAATTATTTCCACTTCAGTGCTAAAATATACTAAGCTTGAAGTAAATCAATTCCCTCCTTGTGCTAAAAATTAGCATAGCACAAACTAATCAATGCTATCAAACACTAGTGCAAAAGCTGTGACAATAACCGTATCAGTGAGGAAGTAAATTGCTTATTATGCCAAACTGGGAAAAAAGCCTCATCAGTCACAAACTGTCTGATTCATAGAAATACAGTCTGTGGGTCTATTGTTCTTAGAAGTGGGCAAGTTTGCTCCCCATGTTATTGAAAATGCATCTCCTGTAATAATGCATGGCCCCTGCAACATTTTTCTGCAGCAGCACCTTCCCCGTGCTTCCTAGTGCAAACGCTCAGGAATATTGAGCACCCATTACATGGGATGCAGTAAGCTGCAGTGCCCATTCTCTGTCATGCACCAGCTCTTGTTTGGTGGAACCCTCGCTACAGCTCAGACGAGCTGGGGAGATGGTGTTGCAGCTAGGGTTGAATCGGGAGAGCGGGACCTGGCGCTCACCTTTGTCTCCTGCTTCCCGCATGACTAAGTACAGCTGCTCTGTACCTCTGCTTCCCCATCTGCAGACAGGGGTAAATATGTCCCTGCTGACTAGTGGTGTTGTGAGGACAATATGACTAATATCTGCAAAGCATTCAGGTGCCTGAATGTAGGGGTATAATATAAAACCTGTGTAATAGTTCATTAAGGCAGGGCGGCTTCCACGGCCGTCTAACAAGACTGTCAGCAAGGATGGCAATTAGTGCCAGTGACTGGACCAAGACCACCAACTCGTTTCCTCTGGGCCCCCAAGCAGCCATCTGATGATAATAATTTTGGGTCTTTACCAGGCAGGGACAGACATGAACGGATGAGCTAGAAGGGATAGGTTCTATGTTCCATTACTAATATCCTGAGCTATCCAGTCCTACTATAAAAATTCACTTTTATTAAAAGGTTATTTCTGTCACTTGCTATAGTATCGCTATCTTTCTCTGGGATAGAAATGATGAAAGATCATTTTAAATGTTATCAATGCAATATTTAAACAGCTTTTTTTTTTCCTCTCAGAGAAAGTGCTTTGAAAAGACACCCGCTCCAGCATGTGTTAGCTCTTAACAGGGCCAACCTTTTTAAATCTCTCAGTTCTTTGCACAGTGTAGGGAGAAAAAAAGAACAAATCTGCAGTATACTCTGCTACATTGTACTTCTTGCAACCTGGGACACTTCTTTATTTATGCTTAATAAATTGTCACAAACAGAAGTTGCTGAAGTATGTGGATATTGATTTCCAGTAATATAGTGACATTGATATAAAATGAATGTAATTTTAGTATTAATATCTTACACTTTTCGTAACACTTTTTGTCCCAGAAGGAAAACAAAATACTTTCTGGGGATCACCTTGCTCCCAGCTGCTGTGCAATGCCTGTATTACAGTGCTGCATTTGTTTCCTTCAGAAGAGGATTCCTCCCTGACACCTCTTAGCTATTCACAGCTAGAAGTAACTAGCAATGCCCAGAAGCTGTAGACTGTAGGAAGCAAATGTACATGTTACAGTTTTTAAGATCTTGCTGCTGACACCCACACACTTTAACCCAATCTTCTCAACAAATAACTCTTTCCTCCCTTTCTGCCTGCAGAAGTGATGAATGTGAGCTAGCAAGCCTTGGCTTTATGCTCTTCTGCAGACAGGACTTCCCCTAACAACACGCATGGATTTCCATTACATTCTGATTCAGCAGAAAATTGTATCATCAGCACCACTTGTGCAGCTGAGATTATCAGAGTAGTCCAGGGGATTGAAACACACAGCTTCCATTAAAATGAATTAGAAGTTCTTCCTGGAAATGCACCTTCAAGTCACTGGACCAGTTCAGTTCTCAGTAAGAGATAGAAAGCACTTTGAGGAAGAAGGTATGGTGGAGTATAAAGATGACAACCATAAAACAGGTTGTAGCAAGTCAGGACTTCCCTGCAAGAGGAAGAGCCTTACCTTTTTTCAAGATTATTCCAAAACACTGCATCTTACAAAGCCACTATGTTATGTAGTGTAATTACACAATGTCTGGCTTTGCTACATTTCACATGCTGAAGTAGGGGAGCTGTTTGCAACCCTCCATTTATGCAGAACACAGGGATACAGATTATTTTCAAGGCTTCTGCTAAAAGGCACCACAACAGCATAAAAAATAACACTATTTTAAGAGAATGGTTTAAATATAAACTTCCTTGGGCCAACTGCAGCCACTGCTGAGGAAAACACAGTTTTGTGATTACAAATATTGGTAAGTAAAAGAGCAAAATCCTTGATAGATGAATCTAATTGACTATTGTGCTTTAAGATATAGTTAAATCATCTTGGTAATGAATACGCCAATGTCTGGTTTTTTTAGATGAACTTAAACTGATGACTTTGATTGCAAAATAAAGTTGTTCTATTGAGGAGAAATGATAGCAGCACTAAATCTTGTATCTATTAGAAAAATATAATTCTACAGATCCTTTCAACATAAATGTCTTTAGATATGATGTGCAAATTGCAGCAGTCCCCTTAAAACTCACTCCTGTAATGCTCAAGGTCTTGGGAGGCTTGATACCAGCTTGGTTCAAGGTGCAGTAAGAGCAGATACAGGGAGGGAAAAATTCTTTGTTTAAGTGTCATGAGTATGCATGCAAATACTTCTGTTGTTATTCACAGACCTGATCCATAGCAAAATTTTGCTATTTTCAGTCATAGCCATGGATAATAAGAGTACAGATATCTAGACAATAAACCCATAAAAAATTCTTTGCAACACAGACTTTCTGTTTTTATAATAAACCCACAAAACCCCATCTGCAGCAAGGTGATCTCTGTTCAATAGGATCCAGAAAAACTTTATGTTACCTGGTGCTGTTTCCAGATGCCCCTTTCAGAACCTCAGAGCTGTCATACTCACCTCATCCAAAAATGCCAAACAGCTCAGCTCTGCTTGAGAACAGTGAGATGGTGCCTGGTGACAAAAAATGCTGCCTATGTTGGGGCCACCCTCATCTTTGGCTTGTCTTCCATCATGGAACAGCCCATGCAAATACTGGCATTCATCAACTTTCCAGCACATCTTACAATACAAGAAATGATGGGGTTGCGAAGAAATGAAACATAAAATGTTAGAGAGTTATAACTGAGCCATGTAAAAATCCAGTAACTCAGTAAATTTTTTTAAAAGCATGAGAAAATCTCCTCATGAGAAAAATTTATGCATGTGAGTAAAGACACATGAGAACAAGCAACAGCTCATCTCAGGTCTTTTGGGCATTGTGTACATTTGCAATCCAGAAGTAAAAGAAGAATTTGATTAACCCTTCAGTTTCATGTAGATAGTTCCCATTTTCATCAGAACAATTAGCTGCACAAGGGAGCTTGGCAGTCTCAGAGAGAGCAGCAGTGAAGCAGTAGCATGAATATCATACTCGATGCCATTTTTCTTCCGTGCATATGCTAAAGATACCTGCTTATGGTGCCATAAGCACAATAATGCCTCTCAGAGACCCTAAACTCACTCCCCAGGATGGAGAGTATGAACATTTATGAGGTTATTTTTGCGACAGACAAAAGTGCACTACAGGTAAGTATGACAGAAAGAGTTACTGAGTGAACATGTAGCTAATCAATGTGTGTGAACAGATCTGCCATACTTACTCATAAATGTGTAAATGTTGTAAGTAATGAACACACAAAATATGAACACACTCATTTGTCTACTTATGAAGAATCAATTATTTCCTTATCATTTTCTGTATTCCAGCCCATATTGCAGAGGATCATTTTGTCTTACTTCACTGAAAATATAATAAATCTTCAATACATCACCAAATCTAACAAATTAGTACAAATTTTGCAGTATTCTTTCTTTTCTAATCTAAAAAGGGCACATGCAAGACCAAATCTCCAAAGCAACCCATCACTTGCTTCTTAGTTCAAGGCCATTTAATTTTATAAATTCATTACTCCTTGCACATAAAATTACTTTCCTTGATGTTTTCAAATACACTTTTCTCTGATTGCACTGCATTCAGACAAATATTTCCACAGAACCCACACAAAAACCCCAAATGTTCTCACTGTTAAATAAGAGGTAGATTTCTGATTTAATTTATTACTAGTATGACTGAAGTACATGTAGTGCTTCATGTAGTATTGCACTACATCTCCTCTGTTTTTCCATTTGTTTAAAGAGCTTTAGCCCTGCAAATATATCTCAATCTAATTCACAGAAATTAATCAGAAGTATATAGTAAAACCATACATAATATGGAATTTACTTTGACCATTGCAGGAGAATTTTGAAAGGTGGCTCTCAAAGTTCTCTAGAAAAAGGAAAATTGTGAGAATTTGATTCAATACACTGGTATTCCTTAGTGAAATGTTGTATTTTGAAATGAAATATTTAATAGTGGAAGTCAAACACCTAGCTAAATTTATGATCATCCCTTTGGTACCTGTACACCTATCTAAATATCTGCTCTTATAACACAGGAAAACCCCTATGTTTCCTCCCTGTTGCAGAGAGTTTTCTGTTTATTTATGATTTTGCATGCAGTATGATTTCCAGCAGAACAACCCTGGTAGAGTGCAATCAAAAAAACGGATTTCATATTCTGATCTACATTGTACAGTCCTGATCTCTTCTATGAACATGAGTGAGTCCAGTAATGGATACACCATTATTGTCTTCCACATAATGTGGTTTTTTTAATTGGAAAGTAACAATTCTTGGAGAAAGGAATCCAGTGAAGTTTGAAGAAGGATGCCTAGCATTGAGGTTGAGCTCCAAACATAATTACACTGCTTATCACACTGTAAAAGTATAATCAGGAGCTTTGTGCCTGAGCTAGGAGTAAACCTTTTATCTGCTCCGAAGTCATGTGGCTGGCATGGCTTTTGTGCAGGTACTGTCACATTCTGATACCACTTCAGGTGATTGCATGTTGCTGTGTCTACATGTGGAAGTGTACTATTTCATGCCCTGGAAGAGGCTGTAATTTCTGCTCTTCCACAACATTGCTTTACCAATGACAGCAGATTAAGAAGTGGCATCTCCTTCTGCCATAGGCTGCTTGTCCCCACCTCTAATGTCACAGCTCGCCCTCCCAGCTGTTGTGCCAATACAGTTCAATAAAATATGAAACAAGAAGGAAAGAATTAGAGAAGTTTAAAACAAACAAGCAGTAAACCTAGAAATGTGGGTTAAATTTACCTGAGCGCAAAGTATTTATTGTTTCTTGTAATTTTTTCATTATCATCATTTACACAAATGCAATATCCAAGGGTTTGTCTTTGTTGGGGGTTAGGTTTCTTTCCTTTTGTTCCTTTTTACTTAGGGAATTTTCTCCCATAAGTTGCTAGGAAACACTAACGACTAGGTTGTTACGTATTAGTAAAGAACTGTTAGTCCTACTCCCATATCTTTGCCTGAGAGCTCCTTAATTTCAAAATTATTATAATTTGGAGGGAAGGGGTTTACATTTTCCATTCCGAGGGAGGCTCTTGCCTTTCTTAGCAGACACCTGTCTTTCAAACCAAAGCAGTCTTTAAGACTGACCTTGGGATGGTTATTGAGTTCCTTACTGTTAAGTGTCTCCTCTCGTAAGTTTGTGCCATGCTGCAAAATAAGTTCAGCTGCACATGAAGCATCTGCTGAATCTGCATGGTTTACAGTCTGGTTTTGCAAAGGAAATAGGCATAGGTTTTAGTTTCTCTTGATATGGCAGGCTGTAATTCACAGAATATCAGGAGCTGATATACAAGCTGGATTGTGCAGACACAAGAACAATTCCAACTACACCAGAATTAGGGTCCTTAGACACTAACTCCAGATTTGTAAAGGTAAAGGCACCTCTTAGAGAAGCATGTCTAGCTAGGCATATTAAAAACCTCTTTGCAGTTAAAATGCCTGCCCACCTTCTTTTAATATCATATAGCTATTTTTCCTTCAAAATAAGTACAGTTCTACCTTAGACTGTATATAAATTTTTTCTAAATTAATAAAAAAGTCATTGTATATCAATTCATAATGAAAATGTCATTCTAATAATAAGAACAATCTAAAATTTGATCTGAAGATATGTCTGCTTCTGCCTTTACATTTGTTATAGCACCAACAGTATGACTGTATGAAACTCTGTGCAACCAGGCTTTACTCTTATTGCTTAAGGAAGAATAAAACAAAACAAAAGCCACCATGGATTTCAGGCTAAACTGGGAACTAGCCAGATTACACTAAAAAAATTTTCAGTTAAAATTCACAGTCTTCAGTGCAGCTGTGTCCTGAAATATGCAAGACTAAACTAGTCCTGATAACATTGACAAACATCTCTGTGTAATCATCTCATGGCACTGACAGAGGCATCTTCTTAAACACAGACAGCATGTATAGTTCATGCAGTATCAAAGAAATAACATTGGTCTACTGAACCTAGCTCTAGTTCTTACAATATGGTTGTTTATATTGTGGCACTAAGTGACTATATGCACAACACTTTTGGCCATTCATAGCCTCTTTTCTAATAAAGTAAGAAGAAGAAGGAAAATAGCAAACAATTCTTGTGATAATAATGATGAAGTCCAAGCAGTTAATTCATGAACATAAGACAAACATAAAGTTTTTAAAATGTCCCAACAAACTCTAAATTAACTAGATTGCTTCAAAAGAAGTCTGACTTTAAACACCACCAAAATTCCTCTTCAAATCAAGTATGTTAAATATACTCTCAATTATTCTCTCATGTCTTTATTTTTTCTTATGATTATGAGCTGGCATTGTCCATTTGTACAAAACATCACACAAGCAGTGTGAGCCATTAGTGCATCTTCTGCACTCTGTAATAATACATGCATGAACTCACATTCAATGTGTTTTATCAAAAAATATGAACAAATAGGAATTGAAATATAACACTTCAATAGTAATTTTCAGCCACCAAAACTACTCAATAAATCTGTTGTCAACACATTGCACTGGATTTTTTTTCTATAGATATGTGCAAGTTGCTATTTACCCTGGTGTCTCAGTTTCTTCCTTCACACTCTGCCTGTCAGAATATTCAAACATTCAGAATAAGTAATTCTGAAGGACACAGAGATTTGGGAAGCAGACCCTCCTTCCCTTCAATCAGTTGTCATTCTCTCTTCAGGCTGAGATTGTCATCATTGCTACAGCCTTAACTCAGCTTGACAGTAGCTGCATTTGTGCGTGTTGGTCTTCATCTTTTCTGGTTAAAGCCTTGGACCTGAGTCTCTGCTTATTTTGATTCAATATTCATAAGGGATAGTAAACTTGCTAACAAAGTTTGGCTTCATCGTTATTTAGAGTAGCAGCAGAAGATCCAGACTCCACTAAAGATCATCTCAAGTTCATAGGAAGACAATAAATCTCTTCAAAACCCTAGATTTTGCACCATTCCTCTTAACAGCGCTGAATTTCATGCCAATGAAATTTCATGCCAATGAAATTCAGATGCTAAAGTCTTCTCTTTGTGCATACTATAATTTGAAGCAGATTATTTCACATATTTAATGGGTCATTGAAAACTTTTTTGGTTTTTTTTTTTCTTCTTGCTGTAAGGATGTGGCAAACTCCATTTTTCTGTCAGATTTGAGGAACAGAACTTCTTTACTTGCTCAACATGTTCATTTCCATTCAGTAATGCTGCTGTCAACTGTCATCCACAGTGTCTGAGCCCACACTGGCTTCAGCCACTTGCACTGCTACTAGAAACCACAGACTCAGCAATAAGGATGTCATCAGCATTCTTGAGATTACAACATCTCCTTCTGCCAGTGTTAATACCACTATGGCAACCATCAACAGCAATACACATTATTATTTCACTATACATATTGAACAGATGTGACAGCCTTGTCAAACTCCTTTCCTGGTGTCCGACTACTCCGCTATACCTTCTGCTGCTTTGACTACTCTTCTCTGGCCATGAAAAGAGATGGCACAAGTTGACCATGTGTGTAGTAAAGCACTTTTACAGTGTCCAGAAACGGCCCATATTTCTGTATAACATACTAAACTAAGGTTTTTAAAAACAGTTGCTAAAATAGAACTGCAATAGAGTTACGACTATTTAATTTTTTTTTTTTTAATAACAAATTTGTGATTAAAATCTCTGCAGATTTCCACCAACTTAACCAAGGTCAGGAAGTAGCCAAAAAAACCATAGAGCTCCTATTACAGTCAATAGCTGGCTCAATGTACTTTAGCCCTCTTTTCCCAAGATGATCAGCTTCCATGAAAGACAAAGAAACAGAAATACTGTGTCAGAGTTCCTGTTCAACTCTTTATGTTCATTCACCTCATTAATCTTTCTGTTTAATTTTAAATATCCTAAGAATGTTCTTGCAGTTTAGTTAGAAGAAACTTAAGTTCACGCAGACCAGAATATTAGATGTTACTTGTTGTTCTCTTTAAGAAGATTTTGTAGTATCTCACCTAGAGAAGACAGCAGGGGAGCCTTAAATTAGAAGAGGGAGTTAACTTATCCCAAGACTAGGTCAGCAGGAGAATGAGAAATAGGCAAGAACAACCTAATCCAATTTTCCATCCATTTTCCTGCTCAACCACATACCATTCAAAAACCCCAAAAGGTTATTCAGCGTCTAATTTTGCAGGCATTAGCCTTTAAATCACAGCAAAGCAACTCGAAGAACCTGGGGAACGACCTGCCGTGTTCTGCTTCACCTCCACAGGCACAGGTTTTCTCTCTGAGGGCTTCAGAAGAAGCAACACAATGGCTATGTAGTAGTACGGCTTTGTGTGGCAAAATGTACTATGCGTCAGAAAAGGGAGTCTCACAGTGTTCTAGGTGTGATTGTCCTGAAGAAACCAGTGTTTCAGACAGCAGCTCTGATTCCTGTTTTTTCTTCCTTCTGAGTTTACATCTGTGGCAGGTAGAACAGTCAATGGTAAAAAGAGAGATGTGAAAAGCTGGGCAGACATGGTGGAGCAGGACGTTCCACAGGTAAGGGAAGGTGAGAGCTGAATCCAAGGATTAGATATAGATGTTCTATCATGAGCCAAGTGTTGCTGAAGCTAATACGAGTGTTTTATATTGAAGAAGAGGCAGGCGGACTCTATACCCTCCATTGTTAAATCAATCACGTTGGGGTGTGCTGTCGAAATCCAGCTGCACATTTCCTTTTTTTTTTACCTTTAGGTCTAATCAATATAGAAAAGGTGAAGAGGAAAAGAACAAGCAGTAGCTTGAAGCAGCTTTGGTTCTCATTAAGGATATTCTCTTCAATCTGGATAACATGAGATCCTTAGAAGAAAATTCTGGAGGTGTTTGCTGGCAACCATAAGACTTATCTCCTTACCTAAAAGGATTCAACCTTTGTGTCTCCTCAACTCCATCCGTAGAAGTGATGACAAAGCCTTTAAGTTTGTACAAAAAAGCTATCTTTGTCTTATTGGCATAATTTCAATGTCTATAATATATAATAGTATGTATTATACAAAAAATTGAAATCTCCAAGGAATTATTTACTGAATGTAGGAGATATGTGATAGTGCCAAGACTGATGAGTCATCACATGGTGGTGCACAATTCAGAACACAAAATTAGAGCATAAGAGTACAACAATGTTTGAGCAGTCATATTCTAACATCAGCTGGATGCTGCTGGAAGAGAAATAGGATAGGTTTACTATTTTTAAAGGATAGCCAATGTTTTATTTCTTTGGTTTATATTTTTTAAGTGACTCCTAAATACTTCATAGAACCATAGACTTTACACTGCCTGTAATCTTAAATGCATCCAGAAGGACACATAAATAAATATAAAATACCAATCAAGGAATAATGTAAAAATATTCCACCCTAAATTAAAAAATATGCAAAGTCATTTATGTTTGGAGAAAAAAAAAATCTTATATTGCTCAAGACATGATAAATACAAAGACTTTGAAAATATCTGACAATCTGAACTTGGACAAAAATCTCTAAACTTCCTGCTTCAGTTGTAGCTTTGCATAGCTGTGTGCTATGCAAATAAAGCAGGTGTGATCAGGTTAATTTCTGCTTTTGGACAGTTCCTTGGCATCGTGCAACACAATAGATTAGGAGACTTTTAACTCTTCCAGTATATTCCAGCGGAGAGCAGCAACAACATGCTTCATACTGGCCTCCCTTCAGGTCTAGGTTCTCACAGTGCTTCACAAATTATTCACACCTCAAAAACATATCTGACCTGTGAGTATTTAGCACTCAATTCAGCCCAGCTGATTTAAGTGTTTTGCAAATCCTTCTTGCTAAATACTTATGTGATCAGGTGTAACCCCTGAGAGCATATCTAAAAAACCCCACGTCCTGGTTTAGCTTTAAGCAAAAGTAGTTTCTTTGAACATAGTAAGACCTCTCACATCCTCTCACATTAGAAATGATACAAAAGGTGTCTTCAGTGTCATGTTTGTTGAGGGCCCCTTAACAGGTAGAGCAGTTGGCTGGGGACCAGCCATAAAGACACAAAGAAACTCTTTTAATGTGTAACATGTTCAAAAGATGTTGGATGAAGAAAGCTTCTTCTGTAGGTGACATGCATGTCCTTTCTAGGACATAGGTGGCTGTTGGTTCTGCTCTGGAAGACTTTGGTGTAACAGAAACTAAACCACTTAACAGTTGACAATAAATAGTGAAGTACCTCATCAGAATAAAGGTTCATCTGTATGCAACTTTTAAGGTAATTTAGATGCTACTTGGTTGAACCTATTAAAGATGCAGATTTTGTAGATCTCTAAGGCTAGTATTTTAGTTTCACAAAATTTGTCCACAGTCATTCAGATTTTTCTGTTCTTGATAGTTAATACTATGTTCCCTCTCCACAAGAGATATTAAATTAAAGAAAAAGTAGAATACTTTACTCTCTAGACAAGAGGAATTCTATGCTATTTAACAAGCTTAGGGAATAAAGCCATTGTTGATTTAAATGAAAGGAAAACTCCCAATTGTTTCCAGTAATGACCAGGACTTCACTTTCTAAAAAATAATGAGCCGCTGTTACCTTAGGGGTCGTACTGATTAGGAGGACTTATATAGAGTATATATCACCTTCAGGTTTTCACTACAGATTATGTCTATACCTTTTTTTTACCTTCTTTCTGAAATTTGTTTTACCCAAATCCTTTTCCTCCCTTCCTCCCTCTCTTTCCTCCACCCCCTTGCCCCTAACCTTTTCTTTGGATTTCTTCCACTTTCCCTCCTACTCCTTTCATAGCACCCCTAATGCAGTCTGTGAACCCATAAAATTAACATTCCAATTAAACTTTCAAGCTCTCAACATTTGAATAGATTAGAATAGAGGTGAGCTAATAAGTAAACCCTTTTGTAGATCTGGTGTAAAATGGTCGCATCAAGACCAGTGGGACAATTTCCCCAAGAACAGGGTACTCAGGAGACTATAACACTTAGTTTTGGCTTATGCTATCTTTTTATTTTTCCTCTCTATAATAAAATATGAGAGGAACTTTCTTAATTTTCACATCAGCGTTTGCAGCTCAGGACTCCATTAATGCACCCCTCTCCCTGCTGCTGTTCTCTGCCCTAGTTTGCAGTCAGTTCATTCTGCACTGATGTATATTTCATTGCCCAAGGCTTAATTTTGATTTATTGTCCATCCATAAATTAGAAAAATATGCTCTGGAATTCCATCCCGCTGAAAAGCTGTGCCTGATGTCAGGGGACTGGGTGATATTTAAGATGTCAGAAATACATATTGGATTAGTGTGCTTTGTTTCCCCACAACAGCAGGTGTTTAATCATAGCTGATGGCTGAAGTTAAATGCATTAGGACAGGATCAGCCAAGAAGATGGAGTTTTTCTAAACCATACAAACTCCAGATAAATAACTCAAAACTAATTGTGTGTCCACATCTTAGATACAATTTTATTTACTTTAATACATTAAACAATGAAAATAGACCCTAGCACTTAACTCCTCATTTAAGATCTGTAGAAATATTTGATGCTAATGAGTAAGTGGCTTTTGCAGGATATACATGCTCCTTTCTTGGCCCTTCAATGGCTTAAGATATTTTCTACAGTAAAGATAATGAAGAAAGAAATACAAGGGAGCAAAGCAGTTACAGATATGGTACACTGTTATTTGAGTTTGGGGGGTTATTCCCATTATTCCCATACAACATCCAGGAAATTAATTTCTAAAAAATCACTTAATATACTCAAGACCCTAAATAGCACAGACCACATTCTGCATCCAAGAGTTTTCTTGATTTTTCTTCTTCTACTGCTGATTTTTGTTTGTTGCAGTTAAGCTTGCTACTCTGTTTATGTTAATGAGAAGTCTCTGTGTATAGAAAAATGATCAGGCCTGGTCTTGAGCAATTTAGCTGGAGGCCGAAGAGAAGACGCTTAGGAGAGCAAACATTTTCAAGGTCAACCGGTGAACTGTAACAAGCCAGTGAGATTCATGGCAAGAATTGTATATTTTGACACAACAGCGATTTGATTAAAAGAGAAAGTAATGGGTTTAAACAGTCGCTATGAGGATGTAGCCAGACTTTGTTAGCTTTTCGCAAATTACTTAACAGAGCAGTGATGGAACTGGAAATAGGGCTGTTTTGTGTAAGGTAAAGAAACGAGGGTTATGTTTGAAACAGGAATAATAAAGGATGCTAATGTTTGGTATTCAATTTCACTTTATTCACATTGCAAAAATTTCTTGGAAGTTTAGAACATTATAAATATTATAGACAGTTATAATAAAGTTTTCTAATATCTGAAGCACAGTTGCTGTTACTGCATTTATAAAACCACAGCCTTTTATGAATAAATAATACTCTGCATGTACAAGACCCTTCTCATGGAGGTTTTAGATCATTGCAAAATGCAGGCCATGGAAGAACTACTGTTCACTTCATGTGCTCCAGAGAGAAACTGAGGCAGAGAGGCTCTGACTTGCACAAAATGAGTGAGTCAAAGGAAAATGTATGATACAGGGCCTCATTACCCATTCTTTAGATCCAGAGCCTGATTGTACATGGTATTTAAGTGTGAGCTTGTAGTCTAATACAGGGTTCTCCAAGATAATGTTAGGCCTATCTTTCCAACCTTTGTTGTTGTATCTGTACCCCAGCTAAAGCAGGGATGCTAACATACAAAAAAAAAAAAAAAAAACCAAAAAAACAAAAAAACCAAACTTTTTTTACCAACATTGTGGTTCTTTTTCCTTCCTGATTTAAAATTATTTTAAACAGAATTTTGAAACCATGGTACAAATTCAACCCTTACCATGAACTGAACTCCAGTTGGCATGTGTCCCAGAAGAGACATTTTCTGCAGGTAAATTCCACCTTGCCTCAAAGCAGAGACTTACCAGTGTCTGAATCTTATGCAGAAGAGTAAAACCTAATGTTTATAAATAGCATTATGAGCATTTCACCAGGCTGGATGTTTGAAAATTATATGTACTGTGAGTGTCCACTGCAGACTCATTCCAGCAAAAAATGGTCATTTTCCTTCTCCTGTTACATCTCCATTTAATGCTGTTGACTTAGCTTTTTTGCATACATGGGGGTTATGTGACTGAGGGCAGGTCTGCTTTAAAAAAATCCCCAATGAGTAAACAAAAATTCCTGTTAATGATGAAAGATCAGTGCCCTACAATGGCAGAGCAGGAGCAGGTGCTGGAATCTTCCCAGGCATACAGGCTGGAAGATAAGACCATGCTAGCAGAGTATCATAGATAATTGAATGTGACCATAAACATCAGAATCATAATTTCTGTCAGGGCAGGTTGTATTTCACAAATAATCTGTTTAGAAAAAAAGTGATTGTGCTTTCTTAATCATCATTTCTTAAGCTCCCAGTGTTCAGGGCATATTATCAAGTAGTGAGGTGAACCTTCACGTTTGAATTAAGCCCACCTCTGGCCATACTGCCATCAGAAAGAGGCAGCCCTGCCTTGCTCAGTACCTTGTGTCTGCGCTCTCCAGAGTGGGACCACACTGAGACTGAAACCAGTTCTCTAACCTGGCTGAAATTCAATGTTTCTTGTGGTCAGCTGGGTCAATCCAACTCACCACACAAAAATGCAATCATCTTCAGGAAGTGGAGGGAACGTGTCCCTGGGGGTTGGGATGAGGCAGGGCAGAAGAGACTGCACTGACCACTGACCAGCTCTTCTAAAATCACCTTTGAGTTAGGTTCTGGTGCTTCAGCACAGCTTCAAGATCTGCTCTCTTTAGCCTTACATCATAAGCAGATAATGATGAAAACCTGCTAAATACTAAGGTGGGTGAGAATAATCAAGTAATTTGGTTTCAGTTTGCTTTGAAACTGTTTGTTTAGAATTAGTTTGGTATTGTAGCTGCCCTCAGCAGACAGGATATGCTAATAAATCCCCTCTGTATGAAGGCCAAATGAGGTTCAACTCATACTCCTTGCAAGGATTCTGTGGACAGTGCAGATGGTTTTTATTTTGAGGAAAATAAAAATATTGAATTCTCAACTCAGTGTCATTAATTCAGAAAAAAATTCCACTGAATTGCTCCCAATAAGTAAGAGCTGGAGCATATAGCCCTAATTCAGATTTCCTAGCAGTATTAGAGAATGTAATTCACAAATTAATGCTAAATTAATTTTTATTCTAAGGAGTGGTAATTCTGATTTGAGACTGGAAGGCAAAATCTAATGGGATAACATGTTTAAATATGCATAAATAATAAATAAGAGCTTGTCTTTAGCAGAAAATTAATGCATTATAAATATATAACATAACATAACATAACAATAATATAATATAACAATAAAATAATATAGTAATAATATGGGATCTACATATTTCAAATAACTGGTTAGTTTAAATGGAAAAATATTAACAATGACAAAACTCAATACCAATGAGAAGTGTCCAAGAAAGATTCCAGATTATTCCTCTATGCAAAATCAAATGCATCTGTCTTCACTTGATCTCCGGATTCAATGTTTTGCAATTCAAAGCCAGTGGAAAAGATCTTCCAGTTTTTACATCCTGTGACCCCTACAAAATGGATGTTTGAATGTGCTACCCTTAGTACATGTAGTGGGTTTCTTCTATTTTCACTAGTCTTAAAAAATATTTTCCAAGGGAAGATTTTAGATTGAGCAGGATATTTGTCAAGAATCACAATTTCTAATTCCTCAGCTCTTCCATGGATTCCTTGTGTGACCTTGAATAAGTCAACACACTTCTATTTCCATTGCAGAACAAAAGATATCCTATTTATCTCCCAGGGGCCTTGTGCATCTTAATCAATCAATATTTTTCATGACATTTTGAGATCCACAGATAATTAGAGATTCTATGATAATAAACCATAAGTACTGTACACATTTTAGAGGCTGTTTTTTCCCCTGCAGTGTCTTGTAGCTCCAGTGGGACTAATGAATATCTACACGCCTTTCTAGTGTACACTGAAAGGAAATAACTTGCTAAAAAGAACCCAAACAAGACTACCAAACATTTCTCCTGTTTCATTATCCAAGATGTCCTATGAAGGAAAATAGAAATTCTGATGAGCTCTGACCTCTATCTTTTCCTGCAAGATCACAACACTACAGGAAAATGACCTATCATTTTGAGAAGGAAGCACAGAAAGTTTGATTGTGCTGGAAGTCTAACACAAAACTTAAACATAATTGGAATCTTAGAAAAACTGTCAATTAAAATCTAAAACCTAGTAGTATCATAGGACATTTCTTTGGAGGCAATACACAGGGAGGGTCCCACACTATTTGTGTGGTAGACACTAGGTGTTTCAGTGAGATCTGTAATTAAATGATAAATGATATTGTAGTCTGCTATGTTTCCACTTGCTCTAATAATAAATCACTGGGACATTGAAATGTCCTAGGTTTTGCTACCAGGCTTGCTTCTCCTCAGGCAGAACTTTGAACTATGAATTTTCTCCTCTGCATGAGATACTTTACACTTCATAAACAAGAAATCAGGGCAAAGTTTCATATGAAAACTTCTTCAGGCACTATTTATTCTTTAGAATTGTGGTTACACACTTTGTATTGTAGGGTCAGCACAGGACAGAAGTCTGGAACAATTCACAGAGAAAACTTGCAAAGTGTTTCCGATGAGCCACATACCACGTCATGTCATAATGCCACATTAAAGAGATCTGAAAATATGCATCAGAAATTAAGCCATTATTAAAAGTCTTAGCTTTCTGGAGTCCTGTCCATCTAGAGACCACAGGAATAATCTTTATCTTCACAATAAAATTGATCTGGATACCACATGGGCTGAGATGATCAAAGTCAAACTTTTGTTCTAGCTCTAAGCAAAACCAACTTCTTCATCATCAGCTGGGCAATTTGTCTATCTGGAATTACTGAATTTGTTAACAACAATGCTGATAATAAAGTCATACCTATTATTTCAGACTGAAGACAGATGACTGCAGATAATGAAAAGCAAGACACGTATTTTTTTCTCTATTCCTTTGAAAACTGAAGTACTATTTAGAGCTGTTGAAATTACAAAGGAAGCTCATAACTTCCTGGATATGCTTCTAAATCACATTTGCAATCTTCTAAATGTTTAGTAACTAACCTTTCATACTTCCTACTTGTACAAACAGTTCTTTAACTTTTTTTAAGCTGTTCATAATGATACACATATGGTAACCCTAAGATAAGGCAATTCACAATTATGCATGCTGTCTATTCCAAAAAGTGAGTAGGTAAAAGATGATCCTCTCATAAAAGTCAGAATAATCAGATGTCAAGGGGTAATTGATTTATTAATTTAAAAATCTTAAGCAGACCCCAAAATTTTTAATTGAATTTATTTAATGTTCTAATTGCCTATCTACAAGTAGGATAATTTTGCTAGGTCCATAGTTTTGAAAGTGGGGCTTGTCTTCTATCAAAATTCTGTTAGCACAGACTACAACTACCTCTGCAGCAGGTTAGTTCTCTTTTTAAAATCATGCATACAGCAAAATGCCTTTTGAAGATGTGAACCTTCCAAGATTTCACTTGAAATCAGATTGGATTTAACTACTTTGAGAATTCTGTCACAACTCCAAAAATCATACCAAATTTTCAGATGTCCTGAGTATGTAACTAGAGACAAAAATGTCATTTTGTAAAAACCCATAGCATTTAGTTTTGATAAAAATCAAGCTAAAGTTTCCAAGGCTGGGAGGTGATTTTGTCAGTTTGAAATTTTACAAAATCTGTTGTGTTACAGTTGAATTTTATTTTGACATTATAATTACTCTCTAGGAAGGGGATTTGAATCATCTGAGAAAATGGAAATCCTTGCAAACAGAAATGGATACTAAATTAAAAATGTAATTCTTCATGCATCTCTGGTTTAAACTGACAGAGCATAACAATTTCAAAGGAGTATTTATAGTTATTTAACTAAAGATTACAGAGAAAACACTGTTCTCCCCTACTCATTGTCTCTTACCACAGCTGGAATTAGTGAGAGCCCTCATTATTTCCTCCAACCACTGCACAAAATTATGTTTCATAGCTTAGCTTTAAGAGGGAGGATTTCTTTCAGGGTTAGGCAGCTCTATAGTATGTTGGGAATGGAGAAGACAGTGAGGAGCACAGATTAGTCTACAGAGAGAGTAGCACCTTCCTTCTTGGTGATTAGCATAAAATCATAGAATGATAGAATAGTTTGGGTTCTAAGAGATCTTAAAGACCATCTAGTACAAACTCCCCTGTCTCTGGCAGGGGCATCTCCCACTGGAGCGGGTTGCTCAAAGCCCCATCCAACTGGGCCTTGACCCCTGCCAGGAATTGGGCATCCACAACTTCTCTTGCTGTCTCACCACCCTCACAGGAAAGAATTTCTTCCACATATCTAGCCTAAATTTCCACCCTTTTCAGTTTGAATCCATTGCTCCTTGCCCTCTTACTACAGCTGCTGATGAAGAGTCCCTCTTAGTTTTCTTGTAGTCTCACTTAATTGACTTTATTAAAGTCAAAATGTCTGTGTTGCACAAATATAAATCTACAGCCCTTCCACATCTGCTTCAACATGTTGGACTCATCTATCTGTGCTTAGTATATGGAGCTAATCAAAGGTCCACGATGCACTTCTGTCTTCATAGCTCTTTTAATTTCCTCAGTTCCACTTCAAGTGCATTTTTTGAAGAACCTTATGTACTGATGAGGATAAAGGGAGTGATCTTAGCATAGAATGGCTTCCAAACACAGCAATTTCATATTGGAAAAGAGATGAGTGATGAGATAGTGGAAGCAAGTAAAATTAAGCTGATGAACTGATGAACAAATGAGAACAGAATAACAAACAGGGTCAGACAGATCAGTCAGTAGGTTTAAGACAAAGTATCTTTTCACAGAACATGAACATAACCTGGAAACATAACCTGTTGAGGAAAGCCCAAGTATATATGTATTTAATAGAGGATCAGATACATGTGTGGTTGGAAGAGCTATCAAAAACGAATAAATACATGGTTCCAACATGCCTTAAATTTCCTAAATGGCTGATTGTCAAAGAGAAGAGGGATAACAATGCTTGCATTTATACTTTACAGAAGCAGGTTTGGAAAGCAAACTACACAGCTCTTCTCATGTATTTTACCCTAGCTAATGCAGTTTGGTGTGTAAACTGAAAAATCCCTGAAAAGTTTTCAAAGTCTGACCAAGTAAATTATGAGAGTTTTGCTTTTGCAAAATGGCAAGCCCTACAAATTTTCTTTCACAAGACTATGATCTAATAGTCTTCACCAGAACAGAGAAGCAAATAGGAACTGAGACATATCATTTAGGAGTGTTCCACTCCCGATCGTCACCCTACAGATGATCACTTCGCTGCTGGATCTTACACACAAAGTTAAGGAACAGGGAAGGTAAAAAAAATCTGACCTGCACACAGGGCTTGTTTAAGGGCTCTTCTCCCTGTAGCCCTTCTGGGTCTGCTGTAAACCTGATATGCTCTCTATGAATGTTGTTCTCCCACCACTAATCTCAGGAGAAGCTCTGAGATTAGCTCTCAGATGTACCTGCTGTGCTCTGCTGATGTTGAGGGAATAGTGAAGAATTCCATGGCATTATAGTCTGGCCTTGGGTGTGTTTTCAATGCTGCAACCAAACTTGCAGTACCAACCCACTTTATGGGTCTTCACAGGGAAGAAACAAACCATTGTCTAGAAAGGCATCTGCAGAACTCTGATAAGAGAATAAAGAGGCCTGAGAATTTTCAATGTGCAGTCCTTTTCATACTCTACTACTCTACTACTGCTTAATGCTCTCCTTTACCCTTTGATTCTTACTAATTCTCATCCCAGCTAGGTACATCCAGAAGGTGGGAATGAACATGTGCCTTTTTTTCAAACTGGACCCTGTGCCCTCTCAGGTTTTGCCAAAAAGTCTGAAGGAAGGGATAACATGTCCACGGTCCCTGCAAGTCAGGAGCATCATAACAGGCATGGGACCATGGAGTCTTTGGCTCTGTGCTGCTGCTTTCTCAGTATTTATGGCTTTTATCATTACTCAGTTCAGCCACACAAGGCAAATTGTGTTTAATAAATTAGCCTAATGGATTCAGCAAGTGGTTTGTGAGCAGGGTGCTTCCTCCGGTTAAGGAAAACATTTATATTCCCCTCTCTCTTTGCTTTTCATGACAAAGAGGGTAAGCAGAGGGCAGGGTACAGTGGGGAGGAGGGAGCAAGCCTGCCTGTCATCCCTGGGACTGGGGACATCATCAGGGTCAGCCCCAGAAGGTTTGTGGGGAGCCTGGGGCGCTGGTGCCCTTTGTCTCGTCACCAGTGTCCAGGCAGCCCAGGGCTGAGGTACCTACCACAGCTTCCCTGGCAGGCAGCTCCCTCCCCTTCCCTGTGCTGCACATTAAACTCTTCCAAAGGGGCCTCTTTAACAGCTCCCCATGAAATAATAATTCATTATGTCACTAGGAGGGAAGAAAGGGAGTGTAAGTGTCTTGATGGGATTAGCGTAAACCCCCGCAGAGATGATTTAGGAGCCGTGATAATTCATTTAATAGGGGCCTGGGGTAAATTGCTAGACAGGGAAATGTAACTGAACCAGCTTAGAAAGGGCGCATTACAGGTCTGTATATGATAACTGGCTTCATTAGCAATATTTAAGAGATTTCATTTAAGAATGAGTCATAAAATGCAGAACTATTTCATCCACCTGGTTTGGTGGCCTTTAGCTTTACTCTGTCTGAATATTAAATTGGAAATGGCACTACAGCAACACATTTTGGAAACTGTTCTTTTGGCTGTTATTTGTATGGTTGGTTTAGCTTCTCATTTGTTAACCTTTTAAAATGAGTATCATTGAAGCAGCTAACAGTACACCCAGAACTCAGGGAGATGAGAAGGCTGCAATGGCAGAGAACAAACTGCTGCAAAACTTATAAAAAACTCCAGGTTCCCACCACAGTACACACACAAGGGTCCAGAAAGAGTCAGCAAACAAAAAATGCTTTCCATGAAGCTCAGTAAGCTAGCTCTTTTTCCACTGAATACCTCTAATTTTACAACAGCTTGGAGGGGTGGAACAACAAGCATGCATACAGGTATAGTCAGATGGACTTTGGGAAGCCTACTATCCTGTACCATGGAGCTGAAATTCATCTTAGATGCTGGCATTAGTAAATGCTGCGTTTGAGTTCGGAAAAGGAAAGATAGATTTGATAGTTTTCTTCCACTCACCAACATTTTAAAATTGGTAATCCTGAAAAAAGTCCACTTTTTTTCAAAGTATAGTCCAAATAAATTTTAATTGTGGCCTAAATAACTGACTAGAGATTCCTATTCTGTATATAGGTAAATATTAAATGGGTAATATTTAAGGGGTAATTACTCATACGTAAAAATTAAAATGTATTATATGAGGTTAGAGAACATAAAGAACTTAATTCTGTATAGCCTTGCAACTTCTTTGACTCCTCTGGGGATGTGACACATAAACAATGGGAGAACTTGACCTGGCACTTACATGGTTTGGATGTGTGTGAGTGATGTCCATTATTCACACAAAAGGAATTGTTCATGATTAAAACTAGTGTAAAGTGTTTTATTCATCCTAAATATAGGGCTTCTGTGCTTGTCAAGTCATGTTTCAGTAATATTTGTCACAAGTACTTATGATGTCCTTTGGCCAATTAGATGCATTTTGGGAGTCATGATGCATTTCAAGATTTGAGAGAATGTTTAACAAAAAATGAGTCATAAGCCTACAAACTTTTTCAGTACTCCCTTTTTATTCATCATTATTGATTTTATTTAATCACAAAAAACAAAGGAAATGCCCTTATAAAAAGCACCATCAAATAAATTATTAAAATAATTCTGTCATAAAAATGTGTGCTACTTATTCTTCTGCTGAAATATCAAAATGAAATAGTGATATTTTAACCACTGCCTAGGATTAGATTAAGATTTGATGATCATATTTTATCTGGGGATGTTGCCAACTGAAGTGCATTGTAATTCACTGCGCAAGCTACTATCATAGAAAACAAAAAACTGAATTCTTTTCAACCCTCAGTCGAAGTGTGAATGTACTAATAAACTCTTCTAATAGAAAAGTCAAGTAATTATACACAAAAAAATGCAATAAGAAATATAGGGTTGTAAAAGATGAACCAGATTTTCTTTGGGTACTAAAATTTAGCAAAACATCTTGTTCTGTCTCTCTACCTCAGAAATCCCACTGATATTAGCACCCTCTTTTTTCCAACTTCAAAATCCCACAATAAAGAGGTTGCACTTGGTATACTATTGTAAACCATTTCAAAATATAGCAAGCAGTATCTTTATCAAAGGTAGCTAAAGATATTAATAACCGTGACTGTCAAATGTAGGAATAAGACAAGTGTTTTAATAAATCTTCACTAATACTCCATACAAATATAAAAGAATGACTAGCTTTCTCTCCTTTCCTTTCCCTAGTGACCACTGCCCGTTATGACTTTGAATGATTCCCCCTAATGGAAGACAGCCAATACTGTCCATTATTCCAGATGGTCAGCTCGGCTGCAAAGTTCTGCTAATGCTTCTCAGCATTCAGACATAATTCGGCAGGGTTTTTTTTGTGTGTGTGTGTTTTTTGTTTGGTTGGGGTTTTTTTGGTTTTTTTTGTTGGCGGTGGGTTTTTTTTTTTAGCTTTACATGTATATCCAGTCCAAGATCAGCCATCTAATAGCTGGCAGAAAAAAATCTGGGCTATCTTGCTGATTAGTTACAAAATCCATTTCAGTATTCATGCTAGAAAGAAAACAGTGGTTTTCTGCTCAATTCATATTAAAAGAAATTCAAAACAGACTAACAGCTCTGTAATAGCCAGTAGAGTAATACATTAATCACTTGATTCTCCACAGCTAAGAGATGACAGGTAAAAATATAAGCAGACTTTCTGGGCACATTCTCAACTGGGTTGTACCTGCAAAATAATCCTGCCTGTTATCACAGTCTGCACTGAACACAAACAGGATTTGGTCCAGTATCTTCCATGTAGCAGATGTTGCTTTTTCATGTATTGGGGATATTTGACATGCTCTGTCCTGATTTCTGTAAAAGCAATACAAATCATGCAAATATTTCATGCTCTAATCAGCAGAAAGTAGATAAGTACTGGCCTGTGCATGCAATTTACCAAAGCTCAACTAATTTTTCAGTTAGTAGATAATGGCTGGATATTATAAAGTAATGCTCATCACTTCACACAAGCAGCATTTGCTTAGTGCTGTTCTCTGTTAATACAAAGAGGCATTAGCAGACACTTGTAAATTTTCCTATGTACAGCTTACATGAAAACTAATGACAACAACAACAAATGACAACTGCTCCCATTTAAAGGCACTGCACCTAGAATAAATATTCTAGGTGTCCTTGGGGACAAATATTTCAAGTGCTTAGCTGTCTTTCTGGTGTGCCTTCTAGCATTCTTCTCCTCTAAACATGCTACAAAAAGCGGGCTTACAAGCTACTTACAAGATGTTCTGTAACAGGAAGCTTGCAATGCTGCATTTCTGGCCTGAAAACTAAAATTATGTGATTAATTTTACAAATAACTCTATTAAAAATTGAATGGTAGTTTTAACATTGAATTATTCCAGGTTTTTATCTTTGATCAGGAATGCAAACTGGGCTGATAACTGTGCATTTCATTGCAGCAATAACCACTATTTAATCAATATATTTTATTCCAGGCAATAAGATATGTCTAAATATTCAAGGAACATTCAGCTAAAAGGCACCAGTATTTTTTTAAATAAAACTGTTTTTGAGAGAAAAACTAGCTATACATTTGATCTGCTGACTTTTTCAGAAATTATTATCCCTAAAGCACTCTTGGTACTCTTGATAAAATAAAGTTTAACTTGTGTTTGAAACACACATTACAAATAGATGTATAGATGAACAAGATATTGAGAAAAGGAAGAGTACAGATTATGAATATTAAGATTTATATTAATCTATAAGCCTATTAAAGTACAGTAAAACCTGTCCTTCAGACCACCTTTTTAAAGATATCACCTCCCTGATGGGACCACTAAATTTCGGGCCAAATTATTTTCCCATAAAGAACAATGAAAAGAAAATGATTATATTAAGACTACTTCTACTATGGTTTCTTTTCATTGTTCCGCCAAAAATGATTCCAAACAGTAAAATAACATTGATTTTGACCTTGTTAATGAACCTGAAGAACTTCAAGGAATACTTGACCATAGATTTCCCTTTAAACGGGAAAAAACTGACATGTAGTCATCATAATTTCATCAACCTTGGCAGAAGAGATGTAATTTTACTGATATTTTGGATAACCAGCTTGTCTTGATATTGTTAACGTTCCACAGGGACAAAAGCATGGGGTTTTTCATCATACCAACACTCTTAAATGATTCTGTAATTTGTATCACGTTGATTAAGTCCTCTGAGAGTTAGGAATATTTTAAAAGGCTGTGTTGTACAGATTTATATACTATTACGGGATTAATTTAATTTTTCTAAGATGTCCATCTTCCCTATGGTTGGAACTTTCTAGCGGTGTCTCACTGGGACTTCCTCACTCCCTTTAAGAGGCTACACCTTGTCCATGTAAAGCATAGATGATCACAGTTTCCACTCATAAGTCCTAGAGACTATAGGTCCCAGACTGCAATGTTCCATTTTGATTTAAGCTGCTTTACATAGATTGGGACCTTCAAATAATACCCCTGTCTGGTTTAGGAGATTTGAAAGTATGGGTTGCAAAAAGCATGTTGGTCCACCACCAGCCATGGTCTTTTTTGTATTTTTACATTTCTGCCTCTATGCATGCACAAAATCCAGTGTGTTTCCCACATATCTTTGCTACCAATTTTCCTATGTGTTTTTATCAGTCAGTGTATTTACATGAAATCACGAAACATGCTGAGTTGGAAGGAGCCCACAAGGATCATAAAACCCAACTCCTGGCCCTACATGAGACACCCCAAGAGTCACACCATGTGCCTGAGAGCACCATTTGCATTGTCCAAATGCTTCTTGAGCTCTGCCAGGCTTGGTACTGTGACCACTTCCCTGGGGAGCCTCTTCAAGTGCCCAGCCAACACTGGGTGAAGAGTCATTTCCTGTTGTCCAACCTAAACTTCATCTGGCACAGTTCCATGCCATCTCTCCTTGTCCTGTCAATGGACACCACAGAGAAGGAACCAGTGCCTGGCCCTCTGCCTTCCCTCAGGAGGAAGCTGTAGGTCTCCTCTCAGTCTCCTCTTATCCCTAGCCAATGTACCTCAGCCACTCCTTATACGACTTCCCCTCCAGGTCTTTCATCGTCCCCATAACCTTCCTTTCGATGCTCTCTAACACTTGAATGTCTTTTTCATATTATGGCACCCAAAACTGCCCCCAGCACTCGAGGTGAGGCCGCCCCAGAGCCGAGCAGAGCAGGACAATCCCCTCCCTTGCCCAGCTGGCCATGCTGTGCCTGATGCCCCCAGGAGATGGTTGGCCCTCCTGGCTGCCGGGGCACTGCTGGCTCATGTTCAACTTGCCACAGATCCCTTTTCATGGAGTTGCTCTTAGTAACTCTTGCTCTCCAGTTTGTCCACACATGCCCTGTCCCAGGTGCAGAATTCTTACTTTATGTGAAACATCCTAACCACTGCTGTCATGGGAAGCATATATCTTGTCCTTTACATCTATGATACTAATAGCTTATTATGTTCTAAATTGTTTTCTTTCTAAGGCAGTGAAAAACACACTTAAAACCCAAACAAGCATCCTCTTCTGAACTTGAAATACACTTGAATAGTAATTTTTAAATTCTGCATAAAACCTTAATTTTCCTGGAACTAAACAAGGCATTTTTAATGCTAAAAATCAAACCCCAAATCAGATAATTTGGACTATTGCATTACTGCTTTCAGAGCTCTGTATGGTTTTGTTTGAAGTGTATGTCTTGCTGTGGTGGCACACAGGGACCTAGTGATCCTCATAGATAGAAGCAGAGAGGAAATGCATTTAGAGAAGAATTAGAGTTTTCCCTCATCAGAATTTCTGTGGCATCTCAGTAGTGGGACATGCCCATCCCACCCAGGTCCTCATGTCGTACTCAGAAGAGAAGATGCAAGGGAATTTTTCAAGGTGTACAGTTGTTTGGTGCAGTTTAAGTTGAAAGGCTCTCTATACCTCAGCTGTGTCAATGGAAAAACCCTTACACCTGTACTGGGGGGTCTCAGAGGACTCTGTGCTGGTGACCCGTTCAGTCAAAACTGCCCCACCGTGATTGGAAGTACCAAAGGTGGTTTCTGCACCTCAACTTATTTTCACTTGTCAACATGAGATTCAATTAAATTATTATTCTGCTAGATGAGGCACAGTCTACCAAGCTGCCACTTGCCTTTAATTCAGTGCTTTTACTGGACTTGTGCCCTATTGCCTTCAATTCACAAGCTATTCATTGTGAATGCTAATAGTATTGCTAGTACCTTGGCATTTGTGTTGGTAGGCTTGGAGCACGAATGCTTCAAGTTAGTGTTGTCACTAGACAAATCATACAACAAAATCACAATCCAGGTCTACAATTGTAGGAGTAGCTGTCTCGTGGTTTGTTGATTCCCAGAGAGGCAGATCTTGACTCCTCTCCTCACTAGTCCCTACTTCTCTCCCCCTTCCTCTCTCTCTCTCTCACTGTTGCCACATGGTCCCACCACCTGCCTTGTACCATCTTTGCTCATCAGAACCTCCCTCCTTTTCTTTCAGCTCAGTCACCCAGCAGAAAATCACCTCCTTTTAGCTGCATTAGTTTTCTGCCAGGTTGGCATGCTGAATCAGTTCTCAGAGGAGCCTGGGGACGGTCAGTGTGCATGACAAGTGCCAGAAGTGCCTGGCTGGGAGCAGGGGGAGAGGAGGGGAGGAAACAGAATGGAAGTAGGACCTTCCCTCCCTGGTGGCTGTGGGCTGGCTGAGTGATTAGCTGATCCCATCATGCTGAAGAAACCAAAAAATATGAAGGCACTTTATAGGATCCAGTAATTGATTAGACAGATTACTCACATTTCTTTGAGGATGTTCAAACTCACTGGTAAACTCTGCTTTGTTAACTCACATTATTAACCCTTCCAACCACAGCTTTTTATTACTAAAGAGAATAGTTGCAACTTACAGTTAGCAGTCTGGTGCTCACAAAACAGAGTGGTAAGAAAACCAAAGATTAATAAAAAAAAGCTGATTCAATTAAACTCTGTGATTTGGGTCTTTCATGCCCAGACTTTAATTTACGCCATGACGCTTTGTTGTGTGAAAATGTCCAATAGAGCCAAGACTGTGTTCCTGCTTCAGCCCACCTTTCTGTAATGGGTGTTTTGGCAGAGTAATTTGGCAGCCCTACAGTACTTGAAAGGCTGTTATTTTCTTGTGCTTTTTACACAGCAGTACCCCTTTTTGTTCAAATGAGATTTTGTTGAAGCCTGTAATAATTTGAACCAACACTCAACTCATATTTGTTCAAACACATATTTTAATGTGTTGAAGTTCAAACACATATTTTAATGTGTTGTGTAGGCGTGTTAATACCCATCATGTATTTGGGCTAAAAAGCAAACCATCATTTTAATATTGTTTCATTACTAGTATTTGATGTGTGACACAAATTCATGACTAGTTAATGAACAAATGTCAGCATGGCACAACTATTTCTGTTACAGAGCAATCAGTGTCTCAATAAGGGTTTGTTAAAACCAGCGTTTAATTGTTTTTCCTTCCTCAACAGTTCAGTGAACTAAATGCGACTTACCGTCTTCTCACTTTTTTCTCATTCCTCCTTTTCCTTGCTGCATCTGCACTGGAAGCCATGATCATCTCTTTACTATTATCAACTATACAGCACGATAGATGCACTTGGATGATTTATATATAAATAAAACAAAAATTCTTTGTCCAGAGGAGCCTACAATCAACTGTTTGAGTGCTGCAATTGCTATCACATGGGCGGGATTGCTGCGTCCATGTGTTATCAACTTGAAAATTGTGGCTGAAAGCTTTAATTCTGCAGTCAGCTCTGCTAGTGAGGAATAGATTTAGGCCCCAGTCCTGCAGTTGGCTGTGCTGGCCAGCAGCCCAGCGCCTTTGCAGAGCCTGGCAGCGGGCATCACCAGCAGACAGGACGACGCAGTGAGGTCCTTCACAATAGGATTTTGCTTGTTAGTGCTACAAATCAACACATCTTTTTTTTTTTTTTTTCCCCCTGCACTCCTTCTGCAGGGTGGGCTCTAAATTCTCATACCTATTGGCACATTCCTGTTTGTGGGGAAGACTTGGGCATTTTATTTTGGGCAACACTATTCAGAATTCCTCAGTGCAAAACACTCTGACTAGCATATTTTGCTGCTAATTGTTCAGTCCTTGTTCAGGCAAAATTCCTGTTATCTCCTCTGGGCATCTTGCCCAAGTAGGGAAACAGGATCCATTTTACAGCGGTCTGTAAAAATGAGCATCTTCCAGTTCTAACCTGTTTCCAATAGTTCATTGGCTATGAACAGTGAATTTATATGGTTAAAAAATATTAACTAGCAGATTTTAGGTAATTAAAACATAAAATATCAGTATTATGTACAGTTAAGAAAAACTATCCCTTGATTTATGAGTCTTTGCTGATATATTGAACAGTATTGCCCAATATACATTATATGTATTGTAGTAATTATGTATTACAGGGTTGTATAGCTTTTTGAAACAAGAAAATGTAAAATGTGTATTTAAAGCCTTTGGTCACCTATTGGAAGTGATGTTAATTATGATTTGTGAATTATTTTCTGCATGAAATCACAATCTTTACAATAACAATATATAAATTATGAACTTCTCAGAAAACGTAATGCCTGTGGGTGATATTTTGGTTGTTTAAGTACTGTCATTCTGGCAGAGCATTAATTTAGATTTTCATGCTCTAGTCAGCACCTTGTATGTCCTTAGAGTTTTACACTTGGATTAAAAATACATTGAATTCATCAACCATATTGTTAGCAAAATGAACTTGGGACTTCCCTGTTGCAAACCTAGTTTTATGATTTTCTGACTCTAAATGACCTAAGAGAAAAACAGGAATGTTTGCAATTTTGCGGCATAAACCTTTTCTCCCTACCCTTGTGCAGTTTTGAATTTCTGAAATAAACTGCATGTAAATAGCTATTGGACTGGTTTCAATATTGAAAATTGATCTTATTCCTTCTCCAAATATGTCAATAGCAAGGCCACTACTTCCTGAAATCATTAAGCAGAGTAGATCAGATCTGCAGCTGGTTCAATTTCAGACATGGATATTTTAAACATTTCTAAATGAATCTAAAGAAAGTTCAAAGCTCACAAATCCAAGGTCTGTCATCTGCACACAAAAAAATTCCAAGCTACAAGCAGGGGAAGATCAGGATGCAAGAGAAATAAGGAGAATTTGCATCAAAGAACATTCTATTGTGGTACAAAAGAAATAAATCTTATGTGTATGAAAATCATAAGCTTTAAGATTTGGAGAGAGTTGTGCAATTGACAATCAAATGGAGCTTAAAGGAAATTATGAGGTTTTACACTAAAGTCCTGAAATAAAGAAAGTAATATTTTACAGCAAAAAATTGCAAATGTCAAGATTAAATCATAAGACTTTGCACCATTGAGCCACTAGCTAGCTCTATAGCTTCTTCACTTCTTAACACGGGAAAGACCAACTTTCATGGTCAATAAAACTTAAGAACTTTAGAAATACATTTAGCGATATAAATCATATATTTGTGACTTTTCCTCCTTCAATAGTTAATTATGGGAAAAAATGAATACCTGAACTCCATGGCTGCTAACCTATTTTTGCATTTGTTTTCAGGCTCATTTTTTAATCACTTTTGTTTGTTCCAAGGAAATTATACTAATTTCTCAATTTAAAAAGAGGTGGCTGCTGTAAATGAAGAGAACAGGGTGGTTTTTTGTCTGTCTTACTGCAGTAGTAAGATCTTGACTAGATATGCCTTGGAATAAGCAAGCCAAGCCAGATTCAGAAGTGGAAAATCCAGAGCTCAAATGCCTAAACTGCTTCCTCCAGTCCAGAGCTGGACAGGTGGCGACCCAGATTGAATCAGTAGTTGTGGGACTGATTTGATTCACAAACAGGGTTATAAAATTTTATATGGAGATGCCAGTGAAAGTCACAAGATCGTAGAGTAAAAGACCTTTTTCACATAAATTACCTGAATGGTTATGAAGCATAAAGGAAATAAATTGAACAATATTGCTCATACTTAGCTTACAGACATATGGTACGTAGCTTCACATGATATACATGATAACAATGGGCATATTTGTGAATCCATAGAATAATATTGATACATACCCCTTAATAATGCAAAGAAGGAAGCAGTTGCCTGTTCTGAGGCTCATGAATTCACACGTATGGATTATGAATTTTACTGCATAAAGAAGGCTTTTTTAGCTCAGAATCTTGTCTGTCTTTCCTCATGCAGTATCAGCTGGTCTAATACAGAATATTACCTTTCCTTACAAGCCTTACTTCTTTTATTACAGATAAATCACACATACATGTTGGGCATGTTTGTACGGAATTAATTTTGGTAAATGTGGGGGCATTCAAAGGGGGATATGAATTTCTGGAGGGGGAGCCTCTGCTGGTACCTGGCAGTACAGCACACATAGTTCACATCTGGCATGAAAACAAATTTTTTTTTATGGCTAGTTCCACACCTGTACTATATGTAAATACATATAACAGCAAAATATTTCCAGCCCTGTCTACCCAGCTGATGCATTGATCTCAGCGGATTCTGAGATATAAACTTCAATTTGGCCCCCAGTCACTTAGTGGACACTGCCACCAGCAGCTCTGACACCGGGTTATTTGTTGTTGCTGTTTGCTGTCCCTGTTTGCACATTAATCCAGTGACAATTAGGTGTCAGCGAGCGTTGTTTCTGCTCGCTGATAGCCTTGGGCTCTGCGCTTGAAGCCCTAATCAGGAGTGTAAACTCTGCTATATTTCAATTTGGAGAAGCGCTCTTCCGCTAAGAGGCCCCTGGCACTGCGATAAATAAAACGCCTATTTACTCTATTGCCACACTTAGACATCTAATGCACTTACTACCGGCCCCCTAATCATGGCCCACAGTTAAATCCGCCTATAAATCACTCCATTCTCATCCTGCAGATTAGTGAAGCCATTTTCTCCAAACCCCACAATGAGCACTGTTTCCTTTTCTTGTTAGTCAAAAGTGAGATGATTTTTATTAGGTTAAAGACAAGCTCACAGATGGTAAATCGTGTGGAGGGAAATAAGATGAAGAGTCCTGTGGCCTAGTGGGGATGGCAGGTGGGACAGGGCGGGCATGACTCTGGTCAGCATCATCCCACCCTAGTGCATCACACCCCCAGGAGAGCACCATCCCAAGCTCCAGACCCAGGTGACATCTCTCCACACATTGCACAAAAAGGCATCAGCCCACAGGTGTGATGAATGTGTCTGGCTTCAGCAGCCATCAGTGCAGGCAGTGGGGAAAAGGGGAGTGTGGGGTGCCTTTCCATTTTGTATCACCCACTACTGCGTTTATCTGCAGAGGCTTCTGGATGTGCATAAATGGGCCTGGCACAGAATGAGATCTGGAGAAACAAGCACGTGCTTGTTACACGATACAGTCCCACCAGGAACAGTCCAGCTTTATCTTCCACAGCACTGCTTCGCACAGTGGGAGCAAACGCACACAGATGCACGGCATTTAATACAAACAGCTTGGATCTCCTTAAAAACAGGACCCTCTCTCAAACCTTCTTTATATACCTTCATGTAAGTAGCACTACCTTGTGTACAGCTGTTTTAGCATAGCCGGGCACCTAATGTAACTGTAATGCATAATACATTTTGCATTTTTTTCTCAGTGGCTGGTAAGAAAGAGATTCTGGGTTTTTAACAGCATGTTCATTATTCTCAACCATTCACTGAATATTTCTGTGAACAATTTCCAGTCTTATTCAGGTGAAATTTGTTGCAAATATCTGATATTTTAAATTCTACCCGGGTTAATTGGTTGCAGAGGTCACACACTTGTCTGCATATCTTTGATTGAAGGAGCACTGTGCTATCAGATTTTCTGTGCAATAACTATAATAAATTCAAAATTCATTATCCGTAAATATTCCTTGACATTTGCTCTAAATTTTGGCACAAGGTTCTGATAGCAGATCTCTGTGTTAGGAGGACTGCAGAAAGCAAGCAAAACAGAGAAGCAAAGCACAGTCTGATCAAAAACCTCCAAGCAAATCAAAGAAACCATCAGGGGATGCTTTTATTTTCGCAGCATTAGTTGGTTACCCTTGATATGTGGCAGAACAGTCCCCTTTCTGGGTAGGGAAGCTTTCACATATACACGTTCATGCAAAAGCCATCCAGAGGGATGACAGAGATTGACATCACCCGCGGAACACGATTTACCACATACGTGGACATGCACCCATATGGGCCATTGAGGGGGAAGTGGCAGCTGTCATGGTGTGGAGGCCCACACCACACAGGCTCTGCAAATTGACCCTCCAGCACTAAGTCCCTGCTCCATCTCAACATTCACGGGGATAAGATTCAGCCCCTTTCCTCAGCCTTCTCTCCCTGCTCCTTACTTTTCGGGATTGCAGTGAAGAGCTCCCTGTAATCTCTCTTTAACCATTTCCATATGACAACTGCTTTGGATCCCCACAGCCGAATGAAAAGGCCAGAAGCCTTGGCTCTGCTGGGGGGTGGGTGCCCCTGGGGAAACATATGTAAACAAAGCCCAGCTCTGTAGCCTTTTGCACCTCTCTCTCTTTTCCCATTCTTGCTTGGATCTCAGGTGGAATTAAAGGGATTAAAGCTGAGCGTAAATGAGGCGAGTGTGTAAAATGACTCCTTTCTGAACCAAACGGCATGTTCCGTGCTGAGGAAATGAGATGCCCATTTAAATCTCATCCATCCACCGCCTGTGGCCACCACCATGTACCTGCCTACTTAGCCCAAGGGTTAATTAATTGAGGCTTCAATGCACTATTGCAAGAGCATTATTGCATTTGATACTCTACATCTGTGATTTAAAACTCTTTCAGTCCCTTGTCAGCAAGGGAGGGTTTTAACTAGGAAATTAGCATTCAGATAAGGGTACGCTCTATTTGCTTCTGAAAGGAAGGAAATATTAAGGATGCTGGTGCACAAACCAAGCTGTAATATCCTGTCCCATCCTAGAAAGGGCTCTTGGGCCCCACTTCCCAAGGGGACACTGTGTACAAGGGGACTAGAACACAGAAAAAAAGGAATTACAATTTTCAGTGGAAATATCATAAAGTAGGAAACAGACAACAAATTGAGGTTTATTTTTCAGAAACTTCTCCTTATTCCTTGATAATTACATGATTCCTGTCTTGACACCTGGCTTATTTTAAATACCCAATCACCCAACTGGCTCCATACTATATTTCAGTCTTCTCATGGAGTTCAAATATTAATATTACTCCCCGTCTAGTTAAGAAGATTTTAATAATGACTTTTATTTTCTCTAAATAAGCAGAAAAATAATAATTCCTTGCCTTCACACAATGTCCTTGCATTATAGTCAATGGCATGTGTGTGTAATCCCCAACCATTGAAATGAAACACACATTTTCCAGTAATAAAACACAATAGTTTGTGATATGAAGTGACAAAGGAAGTATCCAACTGTATCAGCAGGAAGAATTAAAGGTAGACCCAACCTTGAGTCTAGCTACCAAACCCCAAAACTGTGAGAGAAATGAAAGCCATACATGAGCTATGGTAATTGACACAGTAGGTCACCTTGCTGCAAATTTCTCACTGCTAAGTTCACATGGAGCTTCACTCCCATCTCTTTTGGAAAGTGCTACTTCCAGAAGAAGAATTTCAGAAATAGGACCTAATGGGTTTAATCTAGAACCATGCCAAAATCGCAGCATGCTTCTGCTCTGCCTCTCCAGTCCAGAGATAAAAACCTAGGAATGAGTTTGGCCAGGCAAGAAGCCTGGAGTGAGATGGACAGCCACAACTACCCACGCCAAGGGCTGGTCCATAAGGCATTGTGCCCTCGGAAAGATGGAGTCACAAGACTCAGCAGGATGTCCCACCAAATAACTGATATTGCCATTTGCTGGTGTTGCAATGATTGATCTATTTTGAAGAGTGCATTCCCTCTCCAGGATGTCACACCATTTTGTTGAAAATAAAGGTCACAGCTATGCCCTCTTCTTCCACTCTCCTTGGGGAATCGGTGTGGCTGTGCAACATTCAGTGTGCCTGCACTGGCTGTCACTGGAGCATGTCACAGGATGAAGCACAGCAGCTGTGTGTCCGAGCACAGCAACAGTTGCATGGATATCTGAAACAGGAAGTGCAGATTAACTTGTCCAGTTGAAACTACAGGGGGAATTTAGGAAGACAGAATGCAATCAGCCAGGACACTGAGGTTAACACAGTTAATCTTGTGGAAAGTGCAATGGGACCTTTAATAACTGCAACTGGTCAAGGCCTCAGTTTTATGTCTCATCCCAAAGATGGCACTTCCCAGTGTTTGGTGGTGCTGTTGTGGCTGGAAGAGAGGAATAGTGCCACCTACTGCAACAGCATCATCTCTCATAACACCTGGGCTTACCTGGAAGTGTCACCAGCATCCTGGATTGCCTGAAAAAAAAAGAGTGCTAATTAGAGTTTTTACTGGTTTTCATTTATAGGTGGTTTGTTCTTCCTTAGGATCCCTTTCATCTATTAGCTATGATGTCTGACCTTGGCAAGCAGAGTTGTTAGTTGGGGGATGGCCAAGCACTGTCCCTGAGGACTAATGTATTATCCCACTAGGCATGGGGATGGGAGCAACTAGTGCTCTTTTTGACCAAGTCCTGTCACTTTTGTTTGAGCTTCTTGACAGACAGCTCTTGAGTACTTCACAGGGCTAATTGTCATCGACTTAAGAAGCTTGTTAGATGTTTGCACAAAGGTTTTTATCCTTTCAATAATTAATCTTTGAACTACAGAGCTTAATAAGGCACTATGAACTTCACTGTGGTATTTTAACAAAGCACTGAGACTGCTGTATGCAGTTCAGGTTTATGAACAATGACACAGGACTTTATTTAGCAGGAGGCAATCTATCCAGTGTAAATCAAATATATCTAAGCCAGCCTCAGAACAGTGGTGGGCATAAATCAATGTGTTGTCAACAGGCCATATCTAGTCTTTAAGACATATGTCTGTTCTGTATCTTTCTTTGATCTGTGGGGCATACACACAGTTTTACTACAAAGAGCATTTCATGAGCCCAGGTTTCTTAGTAATCGGGGTATTCCTGGAATAGCTCTTTAAAATAGGACTACCTTTGAAAGTCAGTAAATACATGCATATTTTCTGATACCCACTGGTAGTTCTGATATTCTACCCACAGTGCAGGTATCTGCACAAATGTTTTGATATGAGACATAATGCAGAAGGCTTAAAAGCAACAGGGACATTGTATATTTACTCTCCTAAGATGCAAAGAAGATACAAGGTCTTCTTATGTGTGCACTATGTATTTGTTGCAGAGGTTAAAAAGAAGACGTTATTAAAACTAGAGTTGTGATTCCAAAAATGAGAACTAAGGCTTGGTCCCACAGGGGCTTAAATATGCTCCAAATTCTGACAGAAAAAGAGAGGACCTAGAGGAAATTAATGTTATAAGATTGCAAGTTTATATAGGGTGTGATTAACAGAGAAGAAACTAAATAAGTTACCAGATGAAGGTCTGCATCCTGTGGGTTAATCAAGCACGGGGCAGAGAGGAAAGTACCTAATACTCCAGAGATGAAATGGTTTCATGAGAGCCACACCCCCGAAGTTGCCTTTTTAGAAAGTGTAATAGGACTTTTTCAGTTTCATAAAGTATCTTGATAACTGGAAAGTGCCAGTTAATGGTACAATGTTCCAACTATGAATTTTACAAAGATTAATCTACCCCTTTAGGATCCAAAGGAGCCAATCAAAAGCTGCCCAGTCTTCGATGTTTTACAGTCTCTGTGGGCAAAAAGCTCAGCTGAAACTACCATTCAACATCCTAAACTGTCATCTTCATCTTCTTCTAGCATAAAAATACATATTTTTCCCCATAATAAAGATTTTTTATAATAGCAATAAAGTAACTCTAGAGAACATGGTTGTCTTGAGATAGCTTAACTGTGTGTGGTACCTCATAACACCCTGGGGACCCAGCCACCTCATAATAATCTCTTTCTTTACCATGCCTTGCTTAATTAGGGAGTGAAGCCAAAAGGTCAGTGCAGGATAAAAATGTAAATCTTGAAGTTTTCTTGTGGACCCCAACACCATATCATAAAATATATATAGCGTGCTCATCACAAAGCTTAGTACATTAGCAGATAGAAAGTGTAATGTTTTATGTTCTCAACATTTTAGTGTTTTAGTGAGACAACAAATAAAAGCCTTAGGTTCTTCGGTAAAAAATTATGCCTTTCTTCTGTGACAGATAATTACTAAGTTATTAATTTATTCTCTAAGTAAGAAATCTTCTTTAGCTTTATACTTGTCTTTTACAAATATGACATATGACAAATATGAGTTTTAGAGTATTTGGGTGTACCTAAGATTTCCTTTCTTTGACTTGCATATACCAAACACTGTGCATGCCACTCTGGAGAGACACACAATATAGTACTACAACCTTCTCATTCCAGTTCTCCAATGAAAGCAAACATAATTTCCAGATCTTATTACTACATTTGAGTAATGATGTCATAATAAACAACATGCTTGGCTGTTTATCTTCCTGGTTCTTTCATTATTTGCTGTTCTCTTTTCCAGTTGCCTCCTGATGATAAAAATATGCCTGCATTCAAACTGCATGTATTTCTGACACTGTTATATATATATTTAAACTCCAGTCTCAGTTCTTAACCTGTTTTTATCAAAAGTGATGGTTGCAAACCAGTAAATATTTATTTAACTTTGGATTACAGAGATTTCTGATTTCATTTATGGATTCTATAATTAGTGTAATAGTGCAATTCTGTTAGAGATCCAACTATGTGTTTTTTCCCTTCTCTGATTCTGGGTAAATAAGTTGACAAGACATACGTTGCCCTGACTGACATTTGACCAGCTGATCTAGATTTCGATCAGATGGACAATATAAGAAATACAATAATTTTGCCCCTCAGATCTTAATTCCCCCTTGTCTTTAAAATAGCAACATTATTATAGCAAAGCATATTTGCTATCAGAATTGCAGGTACATGATTTTTCTGGATATTCAGTTGAGAAACATTTCTTATTTTCATTTTTTATGGCATCATTGCTGTGAGTGACACCCTGTCTGTACCAGAACCCAGAAGACTTTTCATTAGGCAATATGTTGAAGTACATAGCTGTTTTACAGATTGGCTCCAAAATAAGAGAATGTACTTTCCATTTTGGTTCATTTACCTGTTAAGGAGTAAACAGCTATCTTACAAATTTTATATAGGTTTTCCTGACAGCCAAAGTGAAGTAAAGGTAGCACTCTGTCTGAATGTTAATATGCTTGTTTCATCTATTTTTGGATACATCACTTATATAATACTTTCCATAATGAGTTGTGGTTGAGATGTTTGTACACTGGTTTTGTATGAGTCAAAGAACAGGCAGCTCAAGAATTTACTTCCAAAGTACTGGTTGCCTTGTGCTATCCAGTCTAAAAGTTCCTTCAATTCAAGATCTTCAGATCCTTCAAAATCAGATTTCTATTTTTATTCACAAGCACAGTCGACTGCAAAAACATAAACACACCTAATGGACCTCAGCTCTGAACTGAAGAAGGACACATTCTGCTCCATCACTCTGTCTCCATTTCCATTCTGAGTCTTCTCTAAATTGCTATGCAGTGTGATAATTGCTTCTTACAGAGTGGGCAATTGCTGAACCAGAAACTGAAATGGTTCTTCAAATAACTTGGAAGAGGCCACCACTCCTTGTTATCAGCTGCAGGGCTGGCTAGCAGAGAAGGCTAGCAGTTGCCTGCTGGAAGCCTGGAACCTCTCCAGACTCTCTGGAACTCTCCGTTCAACCACAGAATATTTCAGCTCTTGTCTGCAGTTTTAACACTTGAAAAATTTAAAAGTGTAAGTTGTGTACCTTCCATTCTGCTGGGTTTGTGTTCTGATGTGCTGACCAGGAGAAATATTCTAGCAATGCTAGGAAGAGGTTAAGAATGCTATTTATAATTAAAACATGAAGGTAGAAGAGGGCTGGAAAGGAGATTTTTTTTCTTTTCCCCAAACAGAAAAGACAGTAATGGTGCTGGAAAAGTAAAGCATGTAAAAATTTACCACAAAACCCCTCAAGCCACTTCAAACACATACACACCCCCACACCCACACCCACACCCACCCACTCACACACACCCATATGCACTTCTTGAAATGATCTTTTAATAAGGTGTGATCATCCCCCTGGATTTCAGCTCAGGGCAAACTGTTCCAGAAGTTGGCAGGATATTGGACCATTAAATTACTTTCCTGTCATTTTATCCTCATCTCTTGTTTTAGAAAGAACAAAAACAACCAATAACATTGTTAAGCAGGAAAAAATGAAAGAATAATGCCACACCAACACCAACATCCCTCTTCCCACACTCTGTTTTCAGGTGTTATAAAAATTATTTCCATTATGCTTTCTAAGTGGATGAAAATGTAACAGAGGTTATTTTTTGTGCATTTTTTGCTTACCTATACAAGATGAAGAAAGCCTTAAGTATTAGGACAATACTGATACTAGGAGGGTTATGACAGCATTTACCCTAATTGTAGACTTCACATTCGTGGTACCTGTTGACATGATGGCCCATCTGTGCCTCAAGCTTGCCCTATTGTCCCTCAAGATGAGCAAAACTGAGTAATCCTAAAGATTCAATGCACCTCCAAAAGAGACAGCACTGGCAGCGCTGTATTTGTTCTCTCCTTTTCAAGGGACACACCTTTGGATTCACACCGTTATCTTCACAACACACAGTATAAAGCCCATCATTTAGGTCCTGCATGGTGACAGGCCATATTCCTAACTCCAGTCAGCACTGGCTTGTTAAACATTGTTTTTCAGAAGTTAATTTCTATTTGTTGTAGCTAAGAAACTAGGATTAATTCAGTTAATTACTATTACTATTCGGTGTAGCTGAGAAATTAGGATTCCAGTTGCATTTCATGGACGATGGGAACAGTGTCTCTTGGCTAATTAAAATCCTTTTTTGTAATGCAGAGCAGAAGAGGCAAATAGGCCTCAGATTTGATTCGAAGGCCACTGATTTCTTGTGTGAGGATCTGATAGGGAGCTGTTTTATGTTTAGTAGCATATTCATCATGTCGAGGAGATGAATTGTGTAAAACTTGCTTAAATAATGTGTGCACACTCTGGGGTACCTATGTGTTTGAGGACAAAGAGCTGAAAGAAAGTGAAAATATCCTATTAAACCTCATTTAAGAACGGCTTTAGCATTTGTGAAGTGTAGGGCCTCATTAAAGCCACCATTCCTGGAATCCAGGCAAAACACTTTGCACAATTCAACTGTTGTTTCTACAACTAATTATTTTTATTTTCTAATATATGCCTTGTGCCATGAGCAAAGAGCAGATTTTTTCCCCCATTCCATTTAGCAGAGCTTCAAATGCTTACAATAAAGGTGAGTGCATTTTACTGCTCTTTGGCTTCAGCTAATTTTGTTCTATAACAAAACCAATTAGACTGGTCTAGTCCCAATTTTTCCCCCTCATTTCCAGCTGCTGAACCTGGATCTCTCTCAAAAGTACTTTCTTCCTTAGCCACAATATTTTTTTAATGTCATCATCTACTGATTGTTGTTTGGCTTAAATAGAAGAGATGAGAAAGCAATGGAACAGGCAGCTTCAGAACAAAAATTGGAACATGAAGAGACACTTCAAGTCTTTGCTTTTCTACTGATGAGGCAATCTCTATTTATGAAAAATAAATTAATTCCCTGCTTATGTTTGCTGTTTTCCTAGTTATATGCATTTTCACCATTAATTAATGGAGAGATGAGAGAGGGCAGAACAACAAGCACTATGCAATATGAATGGATGCTTGGGCTGGCTGAATAGCTATTCTCCTTCAAGCATTGTTTTAGGTGGTGGCTGCATCAAGGATAAGACTCTTTCTCCCTTTTTGTGGTGCATCCTCAGCAGCCGCTAGAGACCTAGCCATGCATCTGAATAAAGGGTAGGAATCTTACCAACAGGCAAAACATTAGTATGGCAGATAATATAATGTTCTGTGCAGAAAAAGACAACCACTCCTTGGTTTGCTAATTTAAGAAAACCAATTCTCTATAGAGACTGTCGGAGAGAGGCAAGTTCTTTCTAGCTGTCCAGCTCCAGTGCATGTTTAGTGCAAATAGATATGTTTGACTACTGGCCTGTCTTGAAATTCTTCCTCTGTAGGGCTTTTGTCTAGTTTAGATGTCATTTAGATGTGATAGTGTAAACAGGTGCTGTGTCTTTGTCTTATGTTAAAATAGCAAGGGATCAGAGGGAGAGCACCTAGCCTTTTACTACCCCTGTCTGTGTTGCATGCTAATTACTTGCTACAGTACTAAACTATTTTTGGTAGGTACCAAGCAAACTTCATCCCTTTGTTTAAGATCTGGCTAAAAGGAGTAAGAAACAACAGCATCTTCAGATTTTTTTTCCTGAGAAAACAGTGTACAATAACTGGAGAAGGGAAGATCCTCCATACTGCTATATTCATGCTTTACATGCTAAAGTCTTGTTAGGTTTTGGAAAAAGTTCCACATAATGCCTAAAACACAACACATCCTTAGGAATGACAAGAGTATATCTAAAAACCTAATATTAACAACCATAACAATCTATCCTAGAAGTAAAATGAAGGGAGGTACAAGCAGCTAGAGAAAGTTCCTTAAAAATGTGAGAGTCCTTTAATCCACATAAGCTTGTCACAGAGCTATATAGTAAAGCTAAGTCATGTGAATTTGTAGTTAAAAGATGAACCAATTAGAGACTGAATAATTTGTGATATGACTGATAATAGGTCAAAGCAAGGTTATTGCAGGAAATGGACTTGACTTTGGAAAGAACATTGGATATTTGCAGGGCTAGCAAAAACAGCTCCTCAAATTAAAGAGTTAGTAAGCAGTGAAGGAACAGAAGTGCATCTCATTAAAAACAAATACCAGGGTATATTAGGGTATACAATCAGAATAAAGAACTACAGTCAGTGAAACAAAACCAATACAATAAGGAGGGCAACATCCCACGTATGATTTGAAAGAAATAATGCTTAGTTTTCATTCCAATGTAGACTTTTCTTTTTAAAAAGGAAGATGTTTATATACGCATTTGGTATTTAAATAATGCAAAAATCCAGAAGAAACAGGCTGAAATTGTGGCTCACTTACTCTCAAAACATGCACAATACCAAAGATATGACAAAGAAAATCATGCCAAATTACCTGCAGCACAATAAGAGCACTCTTTGCTGGTGGGCTTCCAGACGAAGTCTTCCTCATGACAAGGCTGTGTTGACAAGTCTATCTCTGGTTTACTTCTCAAGAAGTAAATAGCAAGGTACCTAGATGAGTTTGATAAGACACATATGTATACACAAGAAAATGGACCTCCACCTTCTCATGGAACCTGTTGCTTTGCCTTCTGTTAAAAATCCCACCATGCCTACTACCCCTGGCTGAGTATTTTACACACAACTCCAGACAACCACACCACTCCTGCTCATATGATGGCACAAGGGAGGTTAATGTAAAAGGAGGCAGTATAACATGTATAAGGTAAGATAATTTTTATTTAAAATTCCACAAAAGCACTAAAAACCCCTCTTAAATATAGACACATACATCCAAATATGTCAAAGTCACACTTCTCTTCTTGACTGTAAATATAAATGGAGAAACCATCCTTTCTCACATCTAGGGCTGTGAGAAATATGTTTTCATATGGGAAACACAGAGACTATGACGTATGTTACAAAAATCTAAATAACACATACTATTTTTCTTCTGATTTGTCTAGTGACCACTTTGAAAATTTTTCTAGTTTTGCCATCATTCCTAAAGCTGCCTATTTCTTTGCTGTGTTTGGATTCTGTGCTGCAATGACATCACCTCAGTCTCTTAGGGTCTTCCACGCAAGTACTAGCATGAATAGAATTTCTGTGAAAACATAAAGAAAATATATGAATTTAGAGTGGATGGGCAGGTGCAGGAGAAAAAGCAAGAGCTTTCCAGCCAAACTTTATTGGGTTTGCATGACAAGCTTTTGGTAGTGCAGGGTTGCTGGGGTGGCTTCTGTGAGAAACTGCCAGAGGCTTTCCCCATGTCCAAAAGAGCCAGTGCCAGCTGGCTCTAGGACAGAAGTGGGTAAAAACCTGCCCAAGAGCAACTGCAGCCCCGGAGAGGAGTGGGATTATGTGAGAGGAACTACCCTGCAGACACAAAGTCAGTGGAGAAGGAGGGTCAGGAGATTATCCAGGCACCACAGCTGAGATTTCCCCACAGCCCCTGGCGCAGACCATGGTGAGGCAGATGTGCCCCTGCAGCCCATGGAGGACCATGGTGGAGCAGAGATCCACCTGCAGCCCATGGAAGGCCCCAGGCAGTCTCCTGAGGCAGGTCAATGTCTTCAAAGGAGAGTGTGAGCCCATCGGACGCCTACGCTGGAGCAGGTTTGCTAGCAGAATTTGTAATTCCATGGGCACCCACACTGGAGCAGCCTATCCTGAAGAACTGTATCCCCTGGAAGGGACCCACACTGGAGCAGCTCATGAAGAACTGCAGAACATGGGAAGGATCCACAGTGGAGAAGTATGTGAGGGAACATCTCCCATAGGAGTGATCCAACACTGGAACAGGGGAAGATTGCGAAGAGAGAGAAGTGACAAAGTGTGTTGAAAGTCCCCATTTCTCATTCCCCCATGCTGCTGCTTGGAGGAGGGAGTGAAAAAAGGGAATGAAGGTGAACCCAGGAAGAATGGAGGGATGGGGGAAGCTTTTTTTAAGATTTGGTTTTATTTTTTGTTACTCTGATTTGTTTAGCAATAAATTAATTTCCTCATCAAACCAGTTCTGCCCATGACAGTGGGTGATCTCTCCTTGTCCTTATCTCAACCCATGAGCCTTTTGTTGTATTTTGTATCATCTGCCAGATGAGGAGGGGAGTGACAGAGCTGCTTTCTGGAAATGTGGTGTCAACTCACTACATAAACCCATTAATTAATTGCAGATGAAATGAAGAACCAAAGGGGAAGAAACTTTCACTTTGCAGCAACTTTCTGCGAAGTTGAAAAGAAAGGACAAATTTTCAATTTGCGAAAAGTATGCGAAGAGAAAAGAAAGGACAAATTTTCAATTAATACAACTATACCATTCCCTTAAAGGGTGAACCCAGGTATTGCAGCACACTCCCAGACTCACCAGTGTGAGCACTATGATTTTTACTTTCAAATGCAGGAAAGAAGCCATATAGTGAGGATGCTGGAAGCATTCCAGTGGAAATAGTTTTATCTTTCCCTTTCCTTTGTGTTCTGTAAGTTGGTCCAAGGGGTTGCTTTCAGAAGTGGAGCAGTGAAGTGAGACTTCCTGGAAAACTCTGCATACAGCCATTAGAACTCCAGAAGGGGAAAAAAAATTGTAAGAGAAGATGGATGAATGGGCTCTAAATATTATGAAATTGAAGGCAAAGAGGAAGTCCTTGAGGGAAATACTCTATTAAAAACCAGCGACTTTTAAGGGTCACTGGAAATTCAGCCTGAAAATTTCTTCATGGTTAAAAGAAGTACTTTGAAAAAGGCAATGTAAGTGATGCTATCAGCCTGATTTTTTAAAAAAAGAACAGATTTTTACTTTTTTTTTTCCTTCAAACATATTAAATACAGTGCTTGGTAAATAAACTGCAACATTTTGAATGGAAAAATGCACAGAAAAGCTGAAGCAATCAAAATGGGTGCCAAACTATGAAGAGCTGCTTTGATAATGGGGCCCTGAGAAAGAAAGGCAGCTCAGATATGTTGTCAAGAGAATTATGATGGAATGCAGCAAGAGTAAATAGGTGAATTAAGAAATTTAACAGTAGAGACATAACAGTAATGTTATGTGACTTTTTAATTGTTCTGTAGAAAGATTTTACACCTCCTGAGAAGTACATATTTGTGATAAGCAAAATAGGCAGATATTTTGCTATAGAGAACCAATATAGAATATGTTCCTTCTCTGGAAAGGCAGGAGCTAGCAGCACTTAGTGGTATAAAAAACAGTCACTGTGATGTGTACTACTTAGCAGCAATAGTCTGAGTATTGGAAAGCAAATAATCTTAATTTATAATTTATACAACTCCACATCTTCATAATTGTGTGCTTGACCACTTTACAGACCAAAGAAAAAGAAAGGCAGACACCTGGCCAGGAGATGAGAGCACAGAAAAGAGCAAAGCAGAAGGCAACTGAACAAACTTTTTTTGTTCCCTAGTGATATAGTCCCAGTATATAAACTTAATCAAGGAGTACGTAGGATGAAAGATCAACTAGGTTTGAAATATTCCTTACACATTCACAGGGAAAAAAAAAAAAAAAAAAAAAAAAAAAAAAAAAAGGAAATTTTCTTTTCTGTGTC
>VZRH01006613.1:148250-203250 GCA_013397555.1 Urocynchramus pylzowi
TAAAAAAATCCCCAAAACAAACAAAGGAAAAAAAAAAAAAAAAAAAAAAAAAAAAAAAAAGACTGGAAATTATCTTGTCTGTGTCCTAAAGCTGTACTGTATGTCATACTGACAGACTCTTGACTTAACTTGTAATGATTTCTGGTTCTGGAACTTCCACAACCTCTCCAGCCAGCCTGTTCTGTGACAGCACTGTCCCTAGTGTCAGATAATTTTCCTGTGCCTAAACCTAGCCTTGATACTTTACTTTCTATTCATCATGGGCATGGGGAGCACACTATCCAAAGATCTTCCCAAGGGTCTTTTAAGTATTGCAGTAACATTTTGCATGTTACCTAAAGGCTGTTACACTATCCTCCACAAAGGAGTGGTATAACCTGCATATCACAAAGCTGTTTACACAGGAAAAATGATATCTTCCCTGAAGAATAAAATGTACAACCCTGGTGAGTTAAAAAACTACATACTGATTGTGAAATTGTCCTCTTGCTCATGGTGCACTGTTGCATGTGCACAGATCTGCTCCACAGATGACAAATCCAGACCTGTCCTTTGGATGTCATCCACAGAATTTCTAGGTTTCATTGCCAAAGATAAAATCTACCTCAGACTTACTCAAACCCAAAGAAGACAAATTATGGGTGACTTCTGATCTTCATTGAATTCACAGGAGGGCTAAGTAATAAAGCAGAATATGGACAGCTCTTTGACGAGTCAAGGTGTTACAAATGCAGGAGTCACCATCTCACCTCGAGCAGATAGTCTGCTTGAGATAATGATATTCCAGACCAAGCTTGCAATCAGATGACTGTCGCTATCTGCAAGCCATTGGGAACAGCTGGATATAGGCATAGCCATCTCATTTGTTTCAGATTCTGTGTGTCCAGCTGAACATGGGCCAAGGATTTGCTTCTCAGTGGACCATGAATTGAACTGAGAAAATCAGGTGCTGTCTATAGTTTCCAGTAATGTATGATGCATTTAAAATTACTCATTATTTCTGAAAATGTACCCCATAAACTTTTTCTATGGAAGTCTATTCTCCATTTGTAAGTTCTACCACCTGGTGCCAGATTAGATGCATATTTGTCACATCTTCCAAATTACTTAAGAAATGGACTTAGTTTTAAAAGCAGAACAGTAACTAATTCCTCCAGTATAGGATTTAATATTTTTCTTGTTTCTGTTGTCCTTGATATGTACATTGTGCAAGATTCTGTTTTAGGATGGCTGCCACATAAAATTTTCCTCCACTAATATTCAAGATGGTAACATTTTGGTTTCTAGAACACAATTCTTCGATATATCAGTTTTGAAAATTTTCTGCTTTTTCTGGGTGAGCTACTTGTGCCTTAATTTTGTTTGGATGTTGCTTGTGGCTGTGACCCAGGAAGAGGATATTTGACTTGCCATGACACCATAGTTGGTTTTAATTTTAGCGTTTTTGGCATATTCTTACAGCCATTTCTGGATGTATTTCTAGTGAAGAAAGACTGGTCTTTGGGTGCTTGCCAATGGAAACAATGGCAAACCCTTTTTTATTTTTAATTTTAATTTGAGCTGAAAGCAGCCTGATAAAATGCAGTTTCTGCAATTTGTTGAATTATTAAACTAAGCAGAAATTATTAATCATTTTAAACATGAGAAGTTACTGGTTTCTTCTCTTGGTCTCACTCAACTTCAACTGCCCTCTTTGAATGAATGCCCAAAGACAATTATTATTTATATCACAGCAACACCTAGAGGTTCCTACTGAAATCAGAGTGCTCTGCACAAAGTACAGATAAGTGAGACTCAACCTGTATTCTGCAATCCAAACTGGTCAGCAAAAGAAAGAAGAGCAGGAGGAGCAGTAGAAGCCAAGACAAAAGAATGCACCTGTGCTCACAAAGGTCATCATGCTGAGAGGTACCTTCGACACCTAAGTGGCAACCCAAATATTTCACCATCCTGCTCCAGAGATCATAGCCAAAATCAGATGAATACCACCACTGCTGTTGTTCCAGGACCCAAGCTGCAGGGAACAGAGTGCTGGGGCAGTCCCCACAAGCACCAGTGGAAGAAAAGCACCTGTTAGGACAAACACATCCAAGACCAACACCATCTACACTACAGTAGGTTTTCTGAGTCTAGAGCAGTGCTGGGCAGAGTGTGAGGAACAGCAGCAGGAGGAAGCAGTGGTTTTGCTTATCAAAACGTTTTGTAACAGCTCTGCTTTTACTATGTATGTTTGGATGATGATTTAGAAATGACAAATGGAAAATCTCTGGGCTCACTTTCTCCAACTCCTGGGGTTAAACAGGGCTACAAAATGTCCCAGGGTTTGGAAATCACCCAGCAATGTACATTCATTTCTGACTCCGGGTTTTTATTGGAGCTTTAGTGGAGAGAGCTTTAGTTTTGAGGTTAAATTACTGGTTGGAGAGGACAAGAGCAGACAAAAGACAAGGGGTACCACATACAACCTGCAAGCTGGATGTGTAACGAGAATGATTTGGAAATACTGCAAAGAGCAAACTGATCCTGGTGGTAGTGTCAATAGCCTCCCCTGTGAGCACTAATTATATTATTACAGAAACAGACTAACACAAAACTAAAGCACAAAAACATACATTTAAGATCTGGCCAGATGCCAGTGTGCTCAAGGTACATTCTTCATAGCAGCAGTATCATATTTTGTTATTTGTTTTGCTGGGCTGCTTAGGAGCACTAATGGTCAACTTGCATTCTGCCGTGGTCCATGCATAAAAATACAGAGGGCAAACATACCAGCTGCCTCCAAAGAGACAACAAGGTACATGCTAGATCAAAGGGGGTACTAGCAGCCTAAGATGGTGTATCCCAGTGAGATGGCCATTTGTCTCCACATATCCATGGTCTGGCTGTTATTAAAGCACAGAACTTTGAAAAAAGATTTTGAAAAAAGATTTGAGAGAGAACAGCATCACTTTAATGATGTTTTCAGTAATATTGTCACTAAGGAGGCATAAGGATTTTTTTAATCATTTCTCCTTTTGCCTGTAATCCTCTTACTTCATACCTGCTTGGTGAAATGTTCTAAACCAAACATATTGCAATGTATTGTAGTGAAAGAGGTCACTCAGACAAGCATCAATAGCTGCTTGTGAGAAAACAAGGACATTACAAACAATATATTAACCCCTTGCTTGATGCTTCAAGTTTAAATAAATAGCATCTTCCATTTCATGGATTGTAAATAGCAAGTATTTGGTAATGGTGCTTAAGCAATTCACAAAACAGGGAGGAAGGGGAAGAACACTCACTTTATTTTTGGTGGATCAGATGATGCTGGAGAACATGTTTGTGCATGTGAGGGGAATGGGGCGGCATGGGGCCAGAGCCACATGCAGGGGATTTGTATGCAATGGGAATAAATCTGTGCAAACGTGTAAGTGGAGCTGCAGAAGGAAATCTGCAGCCGCCTGAGCCAGGCAGTTGAATGGCAGAGAGGATGGAGGCTATTTGAATACTGATGTGGCCCTCACTTTCTTCCATTTCCATTAATGACATGCTCATCAAGGGCAAACAATGGGACCGGCTGCCTGCGCCTGTCACACTGTGTGGGTGCTGGGAATGCCAGGCTGTCATCCCGGGGCTGCATTTAGAGACCTGCACGCTAATAAGAAGTGCTCTCTGCCGTCAATGCAGACAGGTGCTTCCGAGGCTGGGACATGCTCCATTCCCTTCCCCTGAAACCCTCCTCTCCCGGCCCCCTGACAGACACCATGAAATGCACAAATTAACAGCCCCATCATGTTGGGCTGCTGCTGCCTGCGGTGAAAGCAGAAAATCAAGTTGTCACCCAGGGTGCAGTGATAAAGCCACAGCCTCATTTCTCTGTTGGTGCCCTATAATAGCAAATGCCAGACAGCTGGATGGATTGGGAGGTTTTAGATTAGGGTCCCGATGCACTTTGGCCACTGAATTAGCAGTTGCTGTTTTCATGCAGATTATTTGTGTGCAAAGCAAACATCTGGAAAAAGCAAAGGCTCTAGGGTCAGATATTCGATGCTTCTTTCCCCTAATGAAGCATAAATAACAGAAATTCTACAGTGCCTTTGAAAAAAATTCATCTCCCCCGTCAATGTAAAAGGAAAACCCTTTGTGGATTTGCCTTTAGAGACCTTCACAGCAAATGCTTAAGGCTATGTTTGTAAGCATTTGGGCACAGACAAACTGAACAAGAATCTCAAACCTAGATGTGTGCTGAATTTTAAAATTAAAAGCGGTTGGAGAAAAGTCACAGCAGGTGTCTCCAGGAAGGAAAAAGGAAGGGTGAACACTCAGAAGTAATTTTATTTCCATAGTGCAGCATGCCCCTTTGTCAGCAGGTTCTTCCCACAGCCAATCCAAGACCCACTGCAATGAGAGGGTTTGGCCATTTTCACATGAGTGGCTCAGTCAGAGCTGAGAATTGATGTCCAGAGCTCAGAATCCAAAGTGGGGCCACAGCCACCCTGAAACTCCAATTGTCTCCTCACAAAGGCAGGTATCTGAGCTTCTACATAAAAAACAAATCCAAAATGGAAGCAAAGAGAGCCATTGACAAGGAAAGTGATGATGGACTGGTCACACAGACATTTGCCCCACAGCAGGCACTGCACCAGTGATAAGGAACAGAGGGGCCTGAGCCCTTCAGACTCCATGAGTTTAATGACATAATGGCCTGAGAACTTCAACATAAAACAGGAAGAGCAACTAACGAAACTTACAACATAAAACCCCCCTCCTGTCATTTTTATAGTAATAGTAAAACACTTTATTGAATTTATGAGCTACATAATGACTATGAAGAATGTAACTTGAATTAGAACCAACTCAGAAATATAATATCAACTATAAACCCTTTTCTATTACCCCATCTCTTTATCATCATCCTATCTGGCTCTTTTTAAACCAAGGAATATTGCTTTCTTCAAAATTTAGTCTGAGATCCATCTCTTAACTTCTTAATAAATCAAGAAAACTCCAAGCATCTGTAACAGACACAGAGCCAAAAAATCAAGGCATGGCCCAAGTACAGATTTTATAGCTAGGGTTAGGAAATTATTGAAAAACCAAAAACAGCAAACAACATTTCTGTGAAGACTGTGCCTGGGAAGGCATGGGGGAACATCCTGAATCCTGAAGGTTTTGGTTGTGAAGCTGTGTAGTGAGGCACAGCACAGCATTATTAGGTGGTCCATGCCGCATAATGCAAGTCGTCAGCACAGACCTTTGAAACAAAAGCACAACTCCACAATTCAATCCCTGAGCAGTCTGGAAGTCCATTTAGGAGCAGAAGCATTAGCAGGACTTTGTAGCACCCTCTCTGGAGCCCTTTCATACACAGGGTTTGACATGAACGATAAAGTCTGAGTAAAGCTGCAGAATGCATTGAGGGGCTGTTTATATCCAGATCCATTATTTTTGCAGAGGAGTTTGTAAATGAATGATTGAGGGGGAGGGAAATGTACGTAACACAGCTAAAGCAGAATGTTTTACTGTGTTTTCTGATTCCATTTTACTTCTTTAGTCTCTCTGGTCCCCAAGGATTTTTCTGAAGGGCCGATAAAATAAAATGGGTGAAACAAAGCCATAAGCCAGTTAAGTCTGAAAGACATGTCATCTCATCTAAAAAGAAGAAACGGACCATTTCCATGCCTAGGGCTGACAGCAACGCCTGAGCTAGCAATAGCGCTATTCCATTTGATTTATAGAATAATGGGGTGACAAATGATGACAAAAATAAACTTTTACTGCACTGAACTGCTCCTTTATTTATGAAATTTGGCCAAGTAGTGAAATCTTTTATCTGCAAGTTGTAACATGGAGTGGAAACGAGCGATTATGGTGTGGTAATAGTAATCCAGTGATGGAGGCCGAGTCAGTCGGAAATGGATTGAGGTAGAATAACTACCGCACCATGATAAATGTGAACAGCGCTTTGCTGACAGATGATCTAACAGGTGTTCATAACAACTATATAAGAGGATTTATTTATGACTAGCCACAGCCGCAGCACTGTAAATCAACTCCAGCAGCTGCACACCACTGAAACCAAGTCCCTGATGGAGAAACAGTGCAAGAACCCAAAAGAACACAATTCACTCCAGAATCTTAATCATCAAATAACATGTTTTTTCAAGCAATTACACCACAGTGCAGAAATCAAAATGACTTTCAATTACATGAAGCTGAGCCACCAACTAACTTTGCCCAAGCCCAGGCACTGGCAGAGGCCCACAGATCCATATGAAGCAGAACAGTTATTTTTGGACTCAGTAACAAAGAGGTGCTTTTTTTGTTTTCTGATAAAAGTAACCACTTTGGAGCTGTTCTGGCATAGCACTGACACACACAAAGTAAGGGCAAGAGGAAAAGAATGGGAGTACACTTTGCCTTCCCACAGTGTACTCCTTCCTAGCTGTGTCAAATCCAAATGTCTGTAGGGCTACACTCCAAACTGTATCAATTATTGGACCACCGAATTCAACCCCAAATCCCACCAAAACACTGCTGTCTCATAGAAAAGGTTAGGAGGTTTTTAAGCCCAAATGATCCTGCTGTTTTGCTTTAGGGGATACATCTGCAAACATATAGAAAGACAGCCGAGGGAGGAATTACTGGTACCAAGTGGGATGAGTTCTGGATTTTTTGACAGTATTGAAAAAAATGTCTAAAGAAATAGCTGAACTGGTGTCTCTTTCTTCTCTTTTACCTCCTTCACAAGTGATGTTTCAGAATCATTCACTTTTCAAACCAGATTCAGAAGTGCTGGCACACTGTGCACTGCTGGTGCATACAGAGAGCAATTAGGTGCCTAAAAGACCTCACACAAATATACAAAATTGGGTAAAACCAAAATGAAATTATAGGAGATTATAGATACTACAGAATCAAATTATTCCATGTGTTAAACACCATCTGCAAAGAGAGAGAAGTGCTCCACTGCAGCAAGGTAAGCTGTTATATACAAGCACTTTCCTGGGCACCTTTTAGGAGATCAGAGGATCTGCAGTGACCCAGGGCAGAGCCAGCTGCCCTTTGTGGACCTGCAGCTGGCATCTGTCAGGGTCTCCAAGAGCAGCAGCTGTCACAACAGGGAGGCCTCAGACAGGTATGGGCTTCTCAGCCTAGAACTCCCCCCAGCAGATGTGTTACAGAAGGGAAAGAGCTGATGCTGCCTCTCCAAAGGGTCCTGCCTTCCCTGCGCTTCCCTTGCCTGCCATGTTCCAGATGCTGGGCTTAGGGTGCTGCTGTGAGCCCAAGCTGGTGGGTGCCCCAAGACACAGCTGAAGCTCTGCAGGGTGGCTGGAAGCACCAGGGTGCTCCCTCAGCCTCCCACCATTTGCCATGCTTGGCAGCTGAACGCCTGCCAGTCACGGCTGCTACAAGAGAAGGCCTTTCACCACCTCCCGTCACCTGTACAGAGTCCACCAGTGTTTTCACAGGATGGGAAGGTGTGCAGGACCCAAGTGTGCCAACAGCTCTTGCTCTTTCCTGAACATGAGGTGTGACTTGTCAGCTGGTTTTGCAAGGCTTAGTCTAAATCCTTCCCATCAAGGAGAAAAAACAGGTCTGGGTTGAGCCAGAGGGGTATATGAAGGTGTGGATGGCAACTCACAACTCACATGCTTCATGAGATGGTGCTAAGGGCACAATCATCTTCCCTCTTCTCTGAAAGCCATGACTGGGAAGGTGGGCAAAGTAGGAGGCAAGTCACCAGGAGCAAGATGAGAGCAGGCCAGGACCTGGAGAAGACTGGAAAAGCAGTGGTGGAAGCCAGCAAAACTCACTTTTGCCCTCTCTCCGACACATGTATGACAGAAAAAAGGAGTTTAGAATAATACTACCTATAAAGATCGTAAAATCATAGAATGTTTTGTGCTGGAAAGGACCTTAAAACCATCTGGTTCCAAACCCCCTGCTAAGGGCAGGGATATCACTAACTACACTCAGCTGCTCAGGGCTCCATCCAATCTGTCCATGAATACTTCCAGGCATGGGGCATCCACAGCCTCTCTGGGAAATATGAAATTGCCTCTGTGGCAATATAAATGTACATGCACCACAATGTACACAACTTAAGTGAATCAGGATTTGTGTCACTACAGTCACAGCAGGGGCTCAAGAGTTACCATTCATTGAAGAGTAGTTCACCTTGCACCTTTTGAGGCAAAACCAGTTCCTGAGGGACTGGAAATGCAGTGGCATTCACAATCTCTTTCTCTTCCTAACAGGTTCACTGGACTGTTCTATATAAAAACTCAACTATACCAGCTGAGATAAAGACAGCAGAATTATTGCTTTTATCACAAAGGGTCATGCACAAAGGCTCCTATCAGCAATCAAACCTCATGTGTAAACATAGCAAAGCATGGCTTCTGCACAACAAAACGTTTAATATATAAGTGTTAAACAAGCGTAAACTTTATGTCAAAATAAACAGAAATATGTGGAAGGGGAGAACAATAAACTGTCAGAAAAAATAAGGGAACAGAGTCCAATCCTCACTTACTTGTTTCAGGACACACACAGAAAGTCAGATGAGGGCCTGGGACAATTTTACTTACCTGTATATTGCTTACCAGAAACCATGTTAGGGCGTTTAAGTGCTAAGTTAAAATGAATTCAAGCATGTAAGATATTGTATGCAAAACTAGCCAGTCCAGTAATTGAATATTAAAAAAAAATACATTAACACTGCTTTTGGCAATGGACCATTGCAAAGCAAACTGTGCAAAAGGATTTCATCCTATCACCAAATATCAGCAATTAGCCTAAGGGCTCAGATGAAGGGAATTTAGAGACCTTGGGTTTTTGTATCCTATCTAATATGTATCAGTATATTTTTTTGCTGATGTACACCTGCAGTGGGTGACCAGAACTTAACTACATGTTGTGTTTAAAAAACAGAGGAAGTAAAAGAAAATGCCTTCGTCAAATTTAAATACATTGCTTTGGAAATGTTGCAAAATGTCATCTTGTTCCTGAGCTAGTAGAAAAGATCATCAGGAAAGCTCAATTTATCTTTTCTACGGAATTCATTATTTCTTATACTGTATCATGTCCCAGTTCTAAAAACACTTCTATTATTTCCACTATCCTTTCACATACTATTCTATTTATATCTTTCATTATTTTGTCTCTAGCTTCAGACCCATTTTTATTTCTGCTATTTTTCTTCTGAAATTAATTATTAGAATTAAAGCAGGGTATGAAGGGAAAAAATACATTATCCTTTTATACAACATCATAAAATGTCAAAGAAAAATAGGCAGAAATATTACGTTAGTTTTACTGTCATGCATCAAGCCTATGTTTATATTCTGCCACCAAGAGTAACCAAACAATTTCTTCTTGTACCCTATTCTTTCGAAATGGTTTATTTTGGAGCAACCGAATTTGAAAGTTTAATTGTTAAAAAGAAAAAATAAAGAAAACCCCTTACTCTTCATGAAGCAGAATATGTATGTTTCTGTAGAAACAACCAGGCAGCAAAGCAAAGGTAAACTATCTACCTCTCACTATGCAGAAGCTTTCTTATCTGTTTGTCCTTGTTCTTGCTGAATAATTCTTCAATTCAGAGTTACCATGACCAGTCTTATAGCTTGTAGTAGACCACAATAACTTTGTAGTCTTTTTGAGGTTCAATACCTTCAGCATGATTAAAGCTAATTAAATTATACCCCAATTTCTCTTTATGGTAACGGATGTGAGTTGGCAGTTGTTATTGTTTTTCTTATGTTTCTGAATGTTCTGTTGCATTTGAAACCTTGCTAATTTAAGTAAAAAACCCCTCACCTCCCACTCCTTAAACCAGACCTTGATTCAATTGCTAACCATCTTAGCAAGACCCACCTCAGCAGTCCTGCAGTACCATGGTTTAGCCTTGCTCCTGTGCCCCGAGCTGTGAGTGCAGGTATGTTCCAAGTGTGCCCAGGCTTGGGTACTTGCTGAAGCCAGGTGGCTCTCAGTGTGCAGCTCCTGACTGATTAGCCTGCCCACAGAGGTAGGAGCTGCTGCTACCTGGTACAAGCAAATCACTCCAAAGAGAATTTCAGATTGCAATTTAGACTAGGCACCAACCTTTTATGCCTCTACAAATGATTATATGGAAAAACTGAGCACAAATGATATAGCCAAACTAAGAAACTATTGTTAACTATTGCTACTGGTTGAATTAAGACTGAGTGCAACTTCCACTGCTAATGTAAGACAGGAACACATGCTTATGTTTCGATTCCTCAAGTTTTAATACATGCAGAAATATATGGCTATTTAAATACCAACTCTTAAATAAACTTGATCTCCAAATTACTACTTTGGGAAGGCAGCATGAATTTTCAAATCACAATATCATGCTGGCCTGACAGAGTCACAAGAGGTAATGCTGCCAACCAGGGACTAAGATCCATAATGCTGCCAAGAGGGTAGCCCATGCCAAGAGCATGGACCATGGCCTGCTATTCCTTTCTTGAGTACAAATGATACCACAAGCAAAAAAATAGGCAGTGTGAAGAGCTGCCCCTGAAGAATACCCACAGGCAGGTGGAAAGCTGTGGGTAGGAGTCAGAGACCGAGGCAGCCCAGGGAAGCTTTGGCTGGGGTCTGCAAGGGGAGCCCCTTGACCAAACCTTCCCGCTCCAGCACAGGGGCATTGTGCCCGAGGGCCCTGTCCTGCAGGGGGAAGGAACTCAGCCACCCCAGCAGCTGTTGGGAAAGCGGCTCGGGGGGCTGTGGCAATCCAGGAGACTCCTGGAATGTGTGGAGGATAACTTCCTGAGCCAGGTGACAGACAGCCCTGGCAGAGGGAATGTGTTGCAGCATCTGTTGGTCACCAGTGCAAGGCAGCTGACTGGGACACCAGGACTGGAGGCAGCCTGGGCTGCAGGGGTGGTGCACTGGGGGAGTGCGCAGGCCTGGGGGATAGGGGCTGGGTAAGGAGGAAAAGTCCTGCTCTTGAACTTTAGGAAAGCAGACTTCCAGTCCTTTGGGAACCTAGTTAGTGGGATCCCCTGACAGACTGCCCTCAGGGACAAGGGAGTAGAAGAGAGCTGGCAGATCTTTAAGCAACTCTTCCACAGAGCTTGAGAGCTGGCAATCCCCAGGAGCAAGAAATCAGACAAGGAGGGCAAGAGGCCAGCATGGCTGAGTAGGAACTTGCTGGTCAAAGTTAAGGGAAAGAAGCAAATGCACAGGTGCCCTAGGAAGAGTTCAGAGACGAAGCACGAAGTTGTGTAGGGAGGGGATGAGAAAGGCCAAGGTGACAAAACTGGAACCTGGCAAGGGACACAAGAATAACAGGAAGGGCTTCTACAGGTACATTAACCAGAAAAAGAAGGTCCAAGAAGGGGTACCCCCTCTGATAAACTGGAGAACTGGTAACAACAGACAAAGAGAAGGCTGAGGTACTTAGCAACTTTTGTCTTAGTCTTCAATGGGAAACTCTTCCCATACCTCTTGTCTGGATGGATAACAGGATGAGGTCTGGGAGAGCCAAGTCCTTCCCAGGAGGGAGGAGACAATGAGGTTTGTGACCACCTGAAGAACATGAATTTACCCAAGGAGATGCATCCCAGAGTCCTGAGGGAGTTGGCTGATGTAGTTGCATGGCTGCAGGAAGGGCAGGTCCTGTCTGACCAAGCCAGTAGCTTTCTGTGATGGGGTGACTGCATCAGTGGGTAAGGGAAGGGTTACAGATATCATTTTCCTGAACTTCAGTAAAGTCTTTGACACAGTCCCTCACAATATTCTCTCCAAAATGGAGAGAGGGATTTGATGGGTGAACCCTTCTGTGGATTTGAATTGGTTGGAGGGTCACAACCAGAGGGTCATGGTCAATGGCTCAGTTCCAATGGACATCAGAGACAAGTGATGTCCCTCAAGGTCTATACCGGGACCAGTGTGGTCTAGTATCTTCATTAATGACATAGACAGAAGGATCAAGTGCACCATCAGCAAATTTGCAGGTGACACCAAGTTGAATGCACCTGATACCATCCAGAGGGACCTGGACAAACTCTAGGAGAGGGCCCATGGGAATCTCATGAGGCTTAACAAGGCCACTGTGTGAGGTGCTGCACCTGGGTCAGAGCAGCCCTGGTAGCAGCACAGGCTGGGGATGGGCAGATCACAGCAGCCCTGCCCAGAAGGCCTTGGGGGTGCTGGTGGCTGAGAGGCTGGACATGACCCAGCCATGGGCACTCCCAGCCCAGAGAGCCAAACGTGTCCTGGGCTGCATCCAGAGCAGTGTGGGCAGCAGGGCCAGGGAGGGGATTCTGCCCCTCTGCTCTGCTCTGCTGAGACCCCACCTGCAGGGCTGCATCAGCTCTGGGGTCACAGCACAGCAAGGACAGGGACCTGCTGGAGGGAGTCCAGAGGAGCACACCAAGATGATCAAAAGGTTGGAGCAGAGGGAAAAGAGATTTGAGATTGTTCAGTCTGGAAAGGAGAAGGCAAGACTATTTACAATGGCATGTAGAGACACGACAAGGGGGAATGGGTTTAAATTGAAATTGAAAAAGAGTAGGTTCACATCAGATATTAGGAAGGAAATCTTTACTGTGAGGGTGGTGAAACACAGGTTGCCCAGCATAACTGTGGATGCCCCATCCCTGCAAGTGCTCAAAGCAGTCTTCAATAGGGCTCTGAACAACCTGGTTTAGTGAAATCCGTCCTGTTCCATGGCAAGTGAGTTGGAACTAGATGATCTTCAAGGTACCCCTTCCAACCCAAACCCCTCTATGATCAGCTAAAGACCAGTATCAAGAGGTATTGAACCACTTGAGTGCTGAAAAATATTAATTACTACCAGAAACTCCACAACTATCCTTATTATACACATTTCTGGGCTTCACTGCTAAAATGTATTAAGTATTCTAAGAAGGCAGAAAATACTCAGCAATGTGTGTGACTTACACAGCATTAATGTGCTTTTCTTTGATTTATACTGTGGTATGAGATGCAATTCTTGTTTGTTTTCTCCTTTACAATCATGGCCAAAGCTTTTATAGTTCAGTCTTTTCTCAGGATGCATATTTCTGTACCTTTTCCTCATGATCTTCTCACTGGGTCTTAATATTAAAGATTATCTACAGACCAATCTGCAGTTTCCCTGAGACAAGAGTAATTTCTATAACAATTCATTTTTAATCTGTTTGAATAGCTTTTACATCACAGTTGAAAACTAATTCAATAGCAAACTTATTGCAGGATTAGGACTTCAGAAAATAATGTGAATGTTGGTTAAGACATGTACATTTCTTTTAGGGCGTAAGATTCTTGTTTCTTTTTGGGTGCTAGAGCAAACTCTAGAACCACATTTCCCACAGAAGCACAAGATAACTGCCCTAAAAACCTAACCTCTCTTTAGCATATGGAGCCTCTTTTAGTTCTACTAAATTTTAATAAAAAATTCAGAATTTAGTGTGAAGCAAGAGAACATTTTTGAAAAAGCAGCATTTTGTACAATTCTAAGCTGGAACAGCACTAATTGGGCATCTATGGACCATGCAGAGGTCCTGGTGACAGAGAAAGGTTACACTTATTCAAGTATCTTCTCTGTAGCAGTGCCATGAGTTACTAGAAAAAAACATTTTGGAAGTGAGGAGAACTGATAAGAAATGAAAATGCTCAGCATCTTCCATCCTGCCATGTAACCAGAATGTGAAGGGAAGGTCAAAATCAGTGACCTGATGAAGTCACTGAGCTGTACCAAGAAAACTGGGTACACCAACTGGTGCAAGGCTATTGGTCCTCACTGGCTTAGTTCAGTTGATATGGTTATGACTTTCTCTTTGCCTCAAACACTGGTTTCTACAAAGCTGGGAAATGTTTTAGTCAAGTTTAAAAAAGAAATTTGAAATAAAGCTGAACTATTCATTAAGTCAGATGACAGTATTTGCCACAACAGTCTAACAATCAGTATTTCATTTAATACACATTTGAACAATTCAATCAGTGTTTTATGAGCAGGCCAATTTGCAAATAGGCAGCTGCTGGCTTTGTTTATTAACAAAAATGTAACCGTATAGCAGACAATTATCATAGGAGCACACTGGCTACTTTTGCAAGAACAATTTGCTGATATGTGTATAGTGTCCACCTTGTTTGTATTTACTTTAGTTAACCAGGTATATACAATACCAGCATGTCTGTTATCAATTTTCTAACAAAACAAGAAAGAGGGAGCCTCTGTTTATAGCCACTACTTTATTAGCATCTTAATAAAATATTTGAGAAAATGACAGTAGGTAGGAACAATGTTCTCAGTAGATGAGTTCAGGTTTACAAGCATTTCTAGAAAACCATTTTGCTGTACTTACTGTGTTTTCACACACCAAAATTCTCTCTGAACCAGATACTTGTTGTGTATATTACTGGAACCCACCTGTCATTTGAACTCAGTTTTCAAGCAGTGTGATTTCCCTTGAACTTTATTACCTAGTATTTGTCCACTATGGGGGGAGTGAAAACTGATGGGGAAGGAAGGTAGTGGGGGAAGGGAAGAGGGAGGGAAGGACTAGGGTAGACAAATGGGAAATACATTTAAAAGCGCAGATAACTGACAGTAAAATATATGTTCTTTGGTTAGCAAGCAGAAAAAAAGGAAAGGACTTGCATACATGATAGATACACACTAGCATTCTAAAGCAGAAGACAAGAATGTCAAGAGTGTATTCTTTCCCCACTGCCAGATGGAAGGGCTATTATTATAAATGAAAGGCAGCAGTAGTGGATGCCAGGCACTTTTGTTGTGTGCCAGATTCTGAAGTCCAGATGTAAGCAGGTTACCCCTGGGACAGGACAGGCTTCAGCTCCCGCAGCAGAACAGAACCAATCACAGTTTTCTCAGTGTTTATGATGAGCTGTGCTGTAGAGCTCTCCTTCAGCTCCACTGTGACTAGCATCAGTGACCCACTGTGCACAGTCTTAGCTGCAAACCTGGAGGGAAAAGGAGAAATAAAAAAAGAAAAGAGAAAAATCACTGAGGATCTTAAGGTCAAAGACTGCTAATGTTTCTTTCTGCAAGAGTTAAATGAGCTCAAATATAGTAAAATACTTCTAAATTCATTAATGCATTTCAGGGGATAAACCATAAAATTCTTCAAACATAATTTATGTAAATATTTTTGCATTCTATAAGGGCAAAGAAATATCATGCAAAATTTTTATTTAGTAGCTAAATCTTATTTAAATAATTTTTAATGTAAATATTGATTCTTCAGTTCATCCACAATATTCATACACACTGACAACCTGACTACAGCTGTATAGAATTTCCAAGGATTTTCATTAGTTGGTGTCCCAAAGACAATACAACTATGTCAAATGTAGTAGAACACATACAAAAAGCCAAACTGTTGTACCTACTGAAATATGACTCCTCCTATAATCCCAGAAATTAATTCAAACTAAAGCAAGTCAAAATTATAAACATACGAAACAATCTGTTTGAAATGACATTAGCAGCAAGATAGTTATTCTGTGAATTTATCTCCAGAACCATAAAAATGTGGCCAATATTTTTAAACATTTTATAATTATTAAAAATCCAACAAAGGAAATAAAAAACTACCAACCAATGTGACAGACAAAAGTTAGGACTAATGCACCATTACTAAATTCCAAGACATGAAGAATCCACTAATTACATGGAATTAAAAGCAAAACTAGCCTTTTAAGCACCACAATTGACTGAAAAGCCATTTTAGGCACAATGAACTTCTGTCAATCCTGTTAATTCATTCTGTGTGCAGAGCCAGGCCCAAGAGACAGGAAGCAAGAGGATGGCAACAGCGTCCATCTTTCCATCCTCCACAAGGAGCACAACACGCTCTCTCCCCCCTTCCCGGTTACTTCTCAACAACAAAGTTGCTGCACATGGGCTTTTGAAAACACTAACAAGTGTGGAGCAGGTCTGTGACCCCGTCTGACCCCACTTTGCAGGGCCAATCTCCCCTCCTCTTTCTGAATGACACGTGTCTGAATCAGAGCCATCTGCCTCAATTTGCGCAACATCTTCAGTGACAATGGGACCCAGTTAGCCCTGACAACAGCTCACAATACAGAAAAATCAAACTGCTGCGCTGACAGCACGCTGTGGGCTATTCAAGAGCAAACCAACTGGTCAGTGTCTCCTGTCTTACAATCAGCATGGGCCTTGCAAAGCGCCTACCCAAGCCCTTGGGGATCTGTTTAATTACCATCAACATAAAGGAGGGAGTTTATCAGGAGATACTCAAAAAACTTCACTCCAGACTTAATTAAAATATTAGCCACTTAAGCAGGAAGCAGGTTCTTTTTAAACGAGAAGTAATTTCTGTCTTTTTTTTTTTTTTTTTTTTTTTTTAAACTAAGTATATCAAAATCTCATAACACATTATACTAATTAAGGAAACATGGGGCACTTTTCTAATGTCACCCATCACAGGTCAATCTATTTCTTTTGTCTGGATTACAGATACATTCAAAGATCTCTCTTTTTAATAGAAGGTTATAAAACAGTATTACTAGTACAAAAATTACCTACTTAGCTAGTTATATCAATGATTTCATCTATTTATGCTGCAGGATAGAAGATGACTATTTCTCTTGTTGACTTCGACAGGGGGATAATTATAGAAACAATAGTCGTATTAGTCACTTTATTTACTTAACAGTTGTGTCTTGGGACGAGACAGAAGCAGATTATCTCTGAGTATGCACATAAATAGGTTGCTAGTTGGCACTCCCGCTGTGCTTCATAGCCCCGAGGCTTGATTTTACCCTCTTTTATCAAAAGCTGAAAGTGATACAAAGTCAGCGTTCTGGGAAAGCCGAGGTGGTCCAAAGCATGAGAGATGAGTTTTGTGCTCATATTTTTACATGTGAATTTGCAAAATCACTTATGGGATCAATAGTACTTTTCCATAGCCCTGAAAAAACCACACAAAATCAATAAATTGTGAGTTTGCATGTGGTTTGCAAGATGCAAAGTGCCTGATACTCAGGTAATTTACCACAAAGTGTTAATACACATAACTAGCAGCAACTAATCAGCTTCTATCCATGGTCATCGATATGGGGTCTGGCATTGCTCGGTGAAGGAAGAATTGGACCGCAACAGAAAGACTTATTTGACCATTAAAAATGCATATCTAGAAGAGAACCCCTCAAAGGGTTTACTGTTGCTTTTGAACTTTGGAAGCCAAAATCTGTTCCTTAGAATAGGGAATATAATCTAGTTTCTAAGGACAGTTATAAATACACTTGTATAATCTGTAAAACTGAATACAGTTATAACAGGACGAAGCAGTTGGCACTAGTAAAACCGGTTTGTCGGTCATTTAGATGTTTTAAATACACTGCCATTGAATGATTTAGTTAATAGCTGTTTTTTCAACTAAATACATGCTACTGCATTTATATGCTAACTCTTACCATTAACTGTCAAGAATTTTCCAAAAGGTGTGTTGTGCTCAACTAAATATCTAGAAAAGCCTAGAAAACCATGAAAAAAAATCTCTCAGCAGCAAAAAATTCATCACTAATAACATGTGTTCACTCTCAGTGAGAAACTTTCATTTTCTTGATGAGGCCAGTAATAATTTTTCACTTTGTAGGTTAGAATTTGAAATAAAAACAAACAAAAATCCCCAAACCAAACTAAACCAAAAAAGACAATAAACCAACAAGAATTTTTTGGCTTTAATAAGCCTTGAAAAATGCACTGTGATACATTTAAATCTAGGATGTACATTGATTGATTGTAGGTCCAAAAGAATGAATTCGTCCTGAGGACAACTCTAAACATAAGACATGTATTATGAGCATGGTTCTGTTGCAACGAAGGATCCATCCGTAAAGATAAAAAAAATCCCAAACAAACAACAAAAACAAACCCCAAAAAACACAGCAAATGAGAATACATCCAGAAAACAAATCCGAATATTTACTAATAGCTTCAAGATGGCTGTTTCTGCTATGATGCAGTATTTAATTCTGTGATAATATTGATTCTAAACCTGATTTTACATCATTAAAATATTCAGGAACATTTGCAACTGTTAATATTTTTCCCATTTAAAAAAATCAAGACAGATTAGAACAAAACAATGAGAGGAATATTTGCATTTACAATTTATTTTTTTTAGAAAGAATGTTAAATATTCTGAGCATATGTGACATGCAAAAAAAGAGAAGGCGTTAATACATTATTTATATATAAATATAGTACCTACCAGTGGATAAGGAAATATACATTAAGAATCAAATTCAACACCAATAAAGTACTATATACTTTTAGAAAGTAACTCAGTCTTTCAGGAGTTAAAAATAAAGTACACAGTTTTAGTGACTTCCAATGAAAATAAAATTTGTTCATGATAACCATACAGATAGCCATATAGAAAAATGTGATCTATAGTTGATATAAAGAGAAAACACAGAGTATCAGATACTACTATGTGACAGCATTTGCCAAACACTGACTTTGCAATGATGACTAGTCTGAATACAGATTGGGAATAATTTTCTCTTTTTTGTAGACAAAATATAGCTACTATAAGGAGATGCGTTTTTGGGGGAAAGGTTCTGAAAATTTCAGTGGCAGTGAATATACAGCAGCAGACTAACTCACTTAAAATATGCTCTTTAAAATTCAGCATTTGAGAAAGTAGATTTACACCTGAACACTCACTCACGGAGTATAAATAAGTGCAAATCGGGATATTTACAGCAGAACAACGGGGTTCGTTACGCATAATTCAACAGCATTAAAACACACTCTCTCCCGTCCAGTGCTTTTCTTCCTCTTTGACTTCTCTATTCAAGCTAAATTTTCTTCTTTTTTTGTTCTACTGCTTACTGCAAAGAGTGACAATGGCCCACGGAGGCTAAAACTTTTTTTTCCTCCGCCCTTTCTTTAAATCTTGTACATGAAGCCTTCAATTACTGCCTGCTGAAGCAGACAGAATCCTATTAGTAAGGAAGACAATCAGAAGATGCAATGCCCTGCCCTAGCTGTAGAAAAATAATTAGTCCAAAGCTGACAAATGTGTAATCAAGTTATGCAATGAATATATTCAAAGGGGAAAAAAATACTGCTATGAATTAATCTCCAATTTGTAAATATAAGAAAATAACTACAAATGAGCTTCCAGCATGTCAACTGGACAACAAAGATACTTACACTTACAGTTTCAGTACTCAGAATCTTCCTATTGCTCATCTATGTACAGATTTCACCCTATAAATAACAACTCATCTAAAAATTGGCTACTTGTATTTATTTGTAGCAAAGAAATTTACTTGTATTTATTCCCTGAGTAAGCCTTAGAAGGTGAAAAGGAAGTATCTGGGTATTAGTTCTGACCTGGGGATAGAGAGAGCTTAATACTAAAACTGTAAGCACAAATATACCCACAAACAGAAGGAACTTAATCTGGTGATTTTAACATTGGTTACTACTAATAAAATTTGATTACTAGTTACCTTCAAAATCATATTATGATAATGTGACTTTCTTTTTCCCTGCATATTTAATGCAATTTTAACACTATCTTTGAACCAATTGTTTGAAATACCTAATTTATTAAAATAATGTAATTATTTTCCAACATTATCTATTTTTCCAGGGGGTATAAAATAACAAAAATGTAGAATAAATTGCAGTCAAATGTACACATTGTTACCATGTTTATTTGTATTGCCAAAATAGATTTTGAGTCTGTCCTCAGTTCCAAGTAAGCAGCTAGACTGTACCTCTAACAAAAATGCAGAAATACAAGTGAGTAATATGAACTTACGTCCAATACGTAGCACTACTCCACATGTTCAAAAAGATACTGCAAGAACTTTTTATCATCTTCCAAATTTATCATTAGTTTAAACATATCAGCATTTTTATATGTAGGTATTTATATCTCCTCTCTTAAACTTCAATGAGCTAAGAGCTTGAATCAAAATATTTGATCCTCCCACCTTGAAAATTCTAATTGCAATACTCAATCCGTTTTGTTTTTTTTCACATACTTCGGTCTTTTTTTTTTCCTATAGAATTGGGCATTTCATGAGATACATGCTTGAGAATTATACTCAGTCTATTTTAAAACAGGCTATAAATTTTAATTTGCAAGAAAATTATTCAATTTCAAGAAAGCAGATTATGTTATAGAAAGATATTAAAATATTAAATATTAAATACTCAGAGATCTTTACAATCAAAGACAGTCTTTGCTCAGTTAGTTCTTAAAGTGTTAAGCATTTTCTGTTCAAATAACTGCCTCAATGGGCTCCTGTTTGTTTTTCAAAGAAAATGCTGCACATATTTATCACTTTATACCATTCAGATACAAAAGCAGTGCTGTCCTCTAGTGGACAGCAAATAAGCCAGGCTAGAACAATCTGTTTTGATCAACAGCATATCTAAAATGACTCACTCATATACTTTTAATGTTAAGACCAAATTTAATTTCCCAAAGTTATTTAAAAATTTTGCAATTTGCATATAAGCTCCTTAATACAATAATATATCTACAGTGTTAAGGGCATTAAAATGATTCTGTGTGAAGGCATTCTCTTGATTAAGTATTTTACACCAGTTAATTAAAATCTTGATATGATGATAACACATGAAAACAGTATTAGTATACACAGGGCCCTTTTGTTAGCAGAGAGAAAATTTCAAGGTTTTGGAACATTAGGATTTGATTAAGGATTTGATTAGGCTTGATTAAGGAATAATTGTAATAGGAAGAGTAATACGAGGAACTACAGAATGAGTACTTTCATACTTATAAAATTCAGTTTTGTTTTCCTCTATTAATAAAAAAATTAATCTAAGAATAGTTACTAAGTAGGAAGACTTCTAGTCCTGCCTGTTTAAAGAAATACAAATGGGCTTTTTTTTTTTTTTAAATAAAGAAAACAAAACCAAACCCCCCAAAACAGAAAGCTGGAATTTCTTCCATCATAAAGCAAGAAAACATTAAGAGTTTACAAGTCCTGTTTAAAATAAAGGGTGAAATAACTGTGGACATGGATATACTATTCCATTTAAAATTCTGTCTCCTACAGGTAAAGACTACCAGAGAAGCTGTTTTGCCTAGGTTATTTAGCTCTCTAATTAATTCCTACTTGAGAGATTAGGAAGCAAAATCAAAGCTGCATGCCTGTTACAAGTTTATTTATGCAGCTACCTACTGAATAGAAGAGTAGAAAAGCAAGACAGAGCCCCACAGCTAAGGAACTACAGAAGCAAAACAGTCTTAGGTAACTGCATCAAAGGAGCTACTTTGCAGGAGCAGAGGTTGTTTCACTTCCTTGGAGTCCTCCAACAGTCTAATTGCTTAGTAAAAAATCTCAGAACAGGTGTGCTCACACACAGAACAGAAAAAGCTTTTAAAAAAGTCTTTGTGGATTTATAGACCTGTTTATCAGCTACTGACAACATATACTTGGATTCAAGTAAGTAACTATAAAGAATTTATATTTCTCAGAAATTTATACATGGTGCTTATCCTCAATAGATGGGTATTTTCCTTTCCAGCAGATGTGCTGGAAGCAGATGCGGTTGTTAGTTATGTTAAGGTGGTGGGGTCTGATTACAAACTTTCTGCCTTAGAATTTTTCCAAATTTAGTGCAAATTGGAAGATGACATACCCATAAAAATTTTCCAAGTGGACCCCATTAGATGGAGTTTGGTTCAATATGAATGTACCTACACAAACACGCCACTGCATACCTTTCCTCCCCTCATTAAGTGTTGCTGGATTAAAAAAATGTGGGGAGGATAACTGATTACTAAGCACGACATTCTCTGATAATCAAAATTGTCTGTAAACAAAACTCTCTTTCCTTTGAGAATCAGTCTGCCAATATACTATAAATGGGACATGACAGGTTGCAAAATGATAAAAAGGGGTGAATACAACCATACTGTCAAGCTGATTCATGGGGTAGGAAATAAAGGCTAGTGAAACACAGTTTGGATTTCTGTATTTTCTGGATTTTAAACATTTTATGCAAGTTTCTACATTTGGTGTTGTTGTTTTCATATTATTCAGAGTATGAATTCTTACCAATTGCAATGTGTCTATTGTCATAATAAATGATTTACACAGTATGTTTCTGATTTTGCTGAAGGGTAGCAACAAACAAAAACAAGCCTCCACAAGACAGGTGGATGGTACTTTACATCTTGTTCAATATACAAGAAATCAGATAGTTAAGGGTACACTAAGCAGTGTCATACTATGTACAGCAAGCTCTGAAGAAACTACCATATCTACGTGGTTCAGTGAAGTGTCCTTAAAAATGTCGGTCTCAGAACTGCACAGTCACTGCACGCACTGCGGTGCTTGAGCTAGGTTAGACCTGCCCCAGCAAAGTGCAGCAGTGCTGTTTCATGCTTTGTTTAAAACTTAGCTTGCTTGCTGCTAATTCAGGTGTCCACTATGACATCACACTAAGAGATGAGAATCCTCCCTCTGCAAGTCCTGGTCATGTCAAGAAAGAAGAGATGGCTGTTAGTATCGCCGCTTTTCGTGACTGTAATGGAGAAAGACATTAAAATCCCTACCTTAAAAGGTGAAATGGCTGTTCTGAAGCACTTTAGAGCTTTGTTGTTGAAAGATATTTGATTTTCTCCAAAACCTCAGATTGTTTCATATTGGGGTGTTGAAATTATAGAATTGACCATGTGAAATTTGAGGACTGAAATGAATGCTGTCATGTGTCTCAGAGTGCAGGTCAATGGTTACAGCCATCCTCATGAACTGTAGAACAGAGGTATGTATATGACACCATGCTCACTTTCTAATCCTGCTACTTCCTGTTTGCAGGATTGAGGATTCCTTCCAGAATACAACAGCAGCAACAAACTAGTGCAATGGACTATTAAATAAGTTGAGGTTGACTAAACTTCATTCTTCATTATCCACCCTACTAGCTTCAGAGTTTTATCTCACTGACTGATTGGGCAATGCACAGGTAGTCGTCAAGAATGAAAAAAATGGAAAAGATGATCTATCTTGCACCACTTTTAGAGCCACAGTCATTGAAATAAATAAAATTCCTCAATACGATGCATTGCATTTAGGAAATTGTTTGGGAAGGAGAAGGTAGAGAGGTAGGTAGTTGAAGATGGCCTGATTCTCCATCCCATTGCACATTGTATTCTGACGTCAATGGAAGCAGTATAAAACAAAATGAGAGTGAAGAAGTAAATCCAGTTTGTGATCTTTGCTCTGAACAGATTTTTCTGCCATATGCTGCTGCCAACACTTTAAAAGCTTTGCACCATATTTTTGTTGGTAGTGTGAAAAAACACCTTCTATGTGTATTTACAGTACTTTTTCTCCTAAGCCAATTTAGCCTGAAACACCTCCCCTTCATGCATAGGGCCTTATGTAATAGTAGTCAATATTTTGACACTTTCTAGAGGATTATGAGAGCATTCAAGTCTTTATAAGATTTAAGTCTGCAACTAGCCTTTTCATTCTATCACCATCTGTTATCTTTTGCTATAATCAAAGAGAAGCAGATGATGACTACCTATACTTGCAGGAGATGAAAATGAATAAAGGAGGAAGAGACCTGAGGAACTTTCAGAATATTTGTCAGGAAAGAATATTGAAAGTAACACACGCATGAAGGGCATTTCTGGGTAAATAAGGCTTGTGTCAGTTAAACAGAATATGACTGAAAATCTTAAATAATGCCTTCATCTCATCATATTTTGAAATAGAACAGCCTGGATTTCTTTGTTGTTGCTGTTATTGTTGTTACATCTAAAGCAATGAATGTTACTGCCCAAGTAGAGACCAGGAGCTCAAGTGATGTTCTATAGAAGAAACAACTTTGAGGGAATAAATGTCCTCCATTATGTACCCTCTTAACTTGAAGACAGAACAATCCCTAATAGGCTTTCCCCACTGACAACAAACAGCAGACATACTTCAACCAAAAAGTACTTGTTCCCTAAAGGTAGTTATTCAGAGTGATTTAATTCCCTGCAGGAACAAATACTTTTCTTTCAGCATCGGATATTCAAATGGTGACCTCAGTTACAGTCTGAACCAAAAGACCATATCTTTTGGTGTCTCAGCTGACTCTTTAAAATCACTTTTCAACATCAAGTAACAGTTCTTAAAATATTAAAAGAGATATTCCAACAATATCCATTGGATAGTCCATTAAAATGGATATTCCAACAATTATGCTAATCAGTCTTGTGAAAAAATATTTTAAGAAAAAAAAGAATTCCTCTTTCAGAAGTTTTAATATTTAAGAAAACACATTATTTCCAATTCAAGAACATCTCTCTTTTGAAATGCATTTTGCATTCTTGCTTCTAGTAGAAGCCTTTTAAAATTGAAATAATGTTTCCACTTATTAGCAAAAGCAAGAAAGATCAATACATAAAATAGTTAAATCCTATTAAGAACATGCAAATGCACTGCATGTTGTCTTACAAGGCCCTGTAATCTAAGCCCTTGAATAAACTCCATTGAAGACCAGGTAACTACTCTAAAGGAAGTAAAATAGTACAGCAAATTTATTTTTCAAATAATAAATATTAACCTGCACCTTTGTCTGCTGATATCTATGTCTATATCTATATCCAAAGCCTACAGAGTTAAAAATTTTTGCAACTATCACTTCAAATAAAAACCAGTCAGAAGACAGTTTAAAGCAGAATCAACTATGTCACTTGGCATATTATTTTACATTCAGTTAAATTATTAAATGGTAACTAAGTACACAAATTTAGTAGCCACATGGTAAAGAGAGAAAAGAAATGCATGTAAGAAAGTGTTGCTAGATTGTGATATGCTCAGATATAAGCTAATGTATTTGACATTTGTTTTCACTTATTTCATTTTTCTTTGGTGACTGTATGCTACTACTCTGTTGATACTTATTTCAAGTATTTACTTTCGAATCTTCATTATATTTGCTCAAAGTGTTTTTACTTGGTGCAAAAATAAAATCCTAATAGGGTTATTAATTTAAGGACCAGTAATTGGATTCCACCAGCATGACAACATCTTCAGCATGAATGTGAATATGTTTAGACTGAAAGAAACCATGAAACACACCTGTTCATGTCCATTAGATACTCTTGCACTTGTATTAAACGGTACAATTTCATTTTGAATAAGTATATTGCATTACCAGGCAATACAATTTTTTTGGCATTAGCCATCATTAAGCAGTAATACTCAAGTTGAGGATGACCAACTAATAGGTTAATATAATTTATGCTGCACAATGCAGAATGCCAGTTAAAAAACAGTACTTATTTTTCTGTATAAAAAGGCTTCTTCCAAGAAGTCAGCTGAAGTAGTCCTCACAGAACAGAATGATGAGCTAGAAGTTTTTGGATGTAATTTTTCTCTGCAATATCACAAGACAATTTTTCTTGCAATAAAACAAGACAAATGACAATCCTATAAAAAATTCAAAAATTCACTTTTAATGTATTTTATTGAATCTATAACTGTTTAGACAAGATGTAAGGTGACTGTTTATTTTGTTATCCTGAAATTGTGTGTCAGATATAAGTCACAATTCTTGTATCCATGAGACTTCTGCCAGAAGAGATTTGATTTTTGTTTCCTCTCATGACAGAGTTCATTTAATCCAAACGTATGTTTACCTTAGATACATATATATATATATATATATAAATTATTTCAGTCATTTTTTTCAGCATTTTGAAAGAATTAATTATCTAATATCTATCTCAAATATTAATTCATATGAATCTAGGATTTACTTTAATGATGAATCATTATTGTTTTAAAGAGTAACAGATTTATCACAGTATCAATTAGGTAATGTACCTGCTCAGTAAAATCTAGGTGAAACTATGACTACATAATATCTATGAACCTCATTTACTTATGGTGAAGAAAACAAAGGACTGTTTTCTAAATGCTTATCATCTGCTGGGCATTTCTCATAGGCCACTTAAATTGTTGTAAACTATTTGTTTTGCTTGGTGGATAATTCTATAGTCTATTCTATGACTATTGTGTCAGACTGGAAACATTGTATTTTGAATCTAAAAAATTGAAGAAGATTTCAGGATGTTCTGAAGCACTCTGAATACTTCAGCTTGTCCCAAGCATGCCTTTAAGCACTGTCTCTGAAGGAGTGTACCCAACAGTAAGCACATCTTCAATATATTTACTGTTGGTTATAGACTCTGCAGTAGAAAACTTCCTTTAAAAGAAACCAAAAGAGCAAAAGAAAACACCATCAAATTAGAAACTTATCTACAACCAGGAAACGTGTGGCTGAGCTAGGAGCTAGGCTATTATTTTAGGGAGCCTTTTTGAGACTCAGTCAACAAAACAATCCATGCCTATGCGATAAGTCTCATGTGACAGATAGGGTAAAGATGGAGAGCACCTGTAGGCAGCAGACACTTCAGTCTCTCCTGATTGACACTCTCACCTAGTCTTTGAATTGATGTTGAGAACACAGGCTATACAGATCCCTCAGGGATGCAACAAATGAGGACTCTTTCATGGAGGATCAGGTGTCAACAGTGACAATCATTTCAGTGCAATTGCACTAGCTGTGCCATGTTTTTATGGTGAAACAGAATTTTATCATTAACCGTATCAAATACATAGGAAAATCCAGCTGGGTTAATGTTAATGCAATGCAATACAAATGCCCAGTAATGCAAAAGAGACTACATCCAACAATATCAGGTTATTAATCTTGTGTAGGCTACAGCATTCTCACCCTTTCAAACAGCCATCTCAGACAGTAAAATTTCGAAGAAAAGCATTGTTTTTTTCTTCAAAAGAAGATATTTTGCTTTTATTGAATAGCAAAATTCAGGGGACTAGAGATAATTCAGAATTTAGTGAACAGTTTCAGTAGATGGTAAGAGAGATGTATTAGTTTCCTTATTTCAAGACCAGGTTAACCTGTTTGTTCCTGCCACAAGTGAGAAGCCATACAGATTCACAGGACTAAATATTTTGAGTAAATCACATTAAAAGCTGTCATTAACTAACAACTGCATCAATTCCACTGACATTCTGTATTCTAGCATTTGGATCAAACAGATTAATCTACAAGTAAAAACTGGAAATTTGACAGGGCCAATGACTTTCTTGGCTGATAATTTTTGCTTGCAGATACATACATATAGGAAAGTAAATAAATAATGTAGGAAAACAAATTGCTCCTCACAGATGATAAAACTAGAGCAGGCTACTTACTATGAGAAACAGAAACAAAAGTTAAAAAATCCCCAAAAACCTTCTTGAAAGTACTACGCTCTAAAAGGCTGCCTCTTCCCTTTGAAACAAAACAGGGGATGGATAATTTCCTCCAACTGTGTACAGTAAAGTCTAGAGACTTCTATATATACTCAAATAATTAGCAGCAGAGTACTTAGTCTCAAGTTACTATCTGCATAGTATTATATATTTCAGTATAATTTGGTACCTTCTTCCTTAGAGGTATAGGTAATAAAATTTTCCTTACCTGTGTATGTTGTCTTGACCAGAAGGGACTACACCCAGGTTTGCTGCTTTCACTATTCTCTCAATTATTACAAGTCTAGTAGAGTTCTGTGGAGCAACAGCTATTGTAGTAGATGTCTCATTCATTCCTGTCAGCATTCCTGAAACATTAAGTATTTCATTATGAATACACTAAGATTTGCTTGCTTATTAAACCAAAATAGTAGACATCTAAACAAAAAAAAAAAAAAAAAAGCATTAAAAGTTAGATCATTTACTGAGAAAGCAATTTCATAAGAATTCACATAATTACCTTACTTTAATGTCTTACTTGCAATGACCTGTTATCAGAAACAAATTAGTAATAGCTGAACAATGACATGTGTGATACTAATGTAACTGTGAAACCAAGGTAGTTTTTTACTCATAAAAAGCTTAATTTAGAAGAAGAATGCAAACGCAGAAATTAAATATTAAGTAAGACTGATTTGGAAAGGTCCAGCTTAAGTAAGAACATATACAAAGATCCTTTATAATCTTTCAATCATACATTTAATTATAATTCCATATCCAATTGCTAAAAATGATCTTTAAATTTAGATAGTAGTAATTGGTTCAGTTTAGTTATTTAAGTGAAAGTCAGCACATTAGAAACTGGTAAATTCAGTTAGTATCCAGCTCTCTAAAATATCAACATAAACTATTTGAGTAAAATTATTTGAATATCACCACAAAATGGAACATAAATATAAAGATTATATCCAAACATATGATGAAGAAAAAGTAAAGAAGGATATGGCATTCAAGGACATTTTAACAAAACTCACGCTTTTCTATCAATATCCATTGTTTAGAAGAATGATTTGCTGGATGCTCATGTTGATTAAAAAACACAACAGTAACTACAACTTAACAATGTGTGTGCCTTTTTACAGTATGTTCAGAAGCTGAAAATGCAGACAAACAAAGGAGCACGGTACTTCAGGCAGAAATATGAAGCAACACTAACAATGAAAACAACGTAAAAGTCTCAAAAGGCCAATGTTTTAGGGCTGCACATACAGTTCTAACCCAGAGGAAATAGTAGTACCAAGATGCTTAATAAGAACAATTAAAACAATAAATCCAGCATTTTAATGCCCCGGAATGTGCTGCTGTCACAGAATAAGAAATATGAAAGTAAAAATGGAACAGCTGGTGAGTAAATAATAAGATATTTTGAAGGAGAACAAAAATCGACACACAACTTTTATAACAATCAGATTTATCTTGAGTAAAACATTCTGTTTCAAATTGTTTAACTATTAGGCAAAAGCTTTACAAACTACATACACAGACTAAAACTGCTTTTAAGCAGAGCATGGGGACTGACATAACACTGCTGAGAGATATGTGTACTTATTTAGGATTTAAACCTTCTCCATTAAGCTCTACTGAAGAGCAAATGCTGAATAAATGAATGCAACTATGTTTATGTTAAAAGCCTGTTTCCCGCAGCATGTAATTAAAGGAAATGTTGTACAAAGCCAGTACTTTTGTCAAGCTCCTGTAAATGGAAAGATGGATAGCACTCAGAGAAGTGAATGCATTGCTTCATATTTAACCTTAACACTCTTGTCATTAATGGTTTGTCTAACTTGTTCTATAAAAGACAAGGTACTGCTCCATTGAAGTAAAATTAAAAAAATCAACTAAACCATGCTTTTCAGAACAGAAGATTCATTATCGTCGACTAATGTATTGGCATAAAGCAAAGTAACATCCTATCAAGTAAGGCACACATTCAATCTGCTTTTTCACCCCCCTTTATTTTTAACTCATGCTGTTTTATTGTTATAGGCAATTTGTACCACTCAGCATGACAGTGTAAACTGAATCAAGATTAATTTACATGCAAAAGAACACTTAGGAGAGCAGCGTGGTAAGCAAATGTATTGTCTCGATTGCTGAGGTGGAAAAGAACCTGGAAATAAAAAAGGGTACTCTAATTAAGGAGCATCAAATATGATTGCTTGGGGTAGTCAGTGGCCAGAAAATAGTAAATGTCCAACCATTTAAAGAATTAGCATCTTGCTTGTTAGGAAAACAAATTTTATATATACAATTTTAATAAAATTAAGTAAACTATCTGTTTACTTAACCAAGATTGGGTTTTGGTGTTGGTTAGGTTTTTTTTTTTTTTTTTTAATGTGATTCAGGTATACACTTCTAAAAGAAAGTTGACTAAATTATTTAAAAACATGTCTATTGAGAGAAAAAAAAAACCCCTAAAGTAGTATTAATTGCCTTTTTTAAAAACACCATCATAAAAATTCTGATTAATATCCAGCTATAACAATCACATGACACATTTAATATTGCTTGAAACACAAGAATCCAAGAAAACTCCAGCCTGAGCACAAAGCAGCAATTAGTCCAGGTTAGCCACCTGATATGATGAAATAACTGTATGTATTTTATATAATAAAAGAAAATTAAATTGGAAAAATTAAGTGATGGTTAACAAGGTATGCTATCCAGCAAGACTAGTCCTATTCTGAACTAAGGGAAGGAGAGTTTTGCTACTGAATTTTTAAAACAACAGACAAACTGAAATCTGGATACAGAGTTCTCAATAGTAAATGTTCCACTCATGCAGAATTCCTGCTATGGCAACTTGACTTTTCATGGGGATGTGATGCAAAACAGGGCATAAAATTCTGAGTCCTGAAGGATCAGAAAAAACACTTGAGCAAAAAGGTAAAGAGTGGTTAACAATATAATTTTAATTCACTCATTCCAAATTGTCAATCACAACAACCACTAACTCAGCTGCTTTTCTGGGGAGCTACTTCACCAGAGGATTCGGGAACTCAGGAAGGAAGGAAAGGGGAGATGGTGCAGCAAAGCTAAGCATATCATGCACAGCATGTGAACAAAAACAGCTTTTGAGGTTCTGCCACTACCACCAGATAACCTTCACAGCCATGAATATTCAATAACCTGTCTGCTCCTCTCTCTTTATGCCATCAGGAAGAAAATGGACATATACAAATGTAACAGACAATGCAAAACAGCAGAGTGTAATTGAGTAAAGATGTGTAGCAATGAATTGTCTTTTACACAGCAGTATCATACCAGCTATTTTCTCTTTAGCATTCTTATTAGGTTACACATGCAATTTAGATGTAAAAATCCTTAAAAACCATACATATTTTCATTCTCTCCTTGCATTTCTAATATTCTCCTCATTCCTTTACTATTTTTTTACCTATCTGCTTTGGTAACAAATAAAACCAGGCATCTCCAGATACAGGACTTGAAACATGTTTAAAACTAACAACAACAACAACAAAAACAGAAAAAAAAAGGAGGAAAGAAAAAGCATGACAAGTGAAAAACAAGTTATATAAATCAGATTCATTTGGAGAATACAGGCAACTTAAAGTTAAACACAAAATAGAATAATATATACCAACTTCTAAATTGCCCTACATTTACTATTGTAATTTGGATTTTTCATTTAGCAAGAACACAAAATAATTCTTCCCATACGCTACCTGTTCCTAGAGCTTTGTAATAAATACTAATACAAAATGTAGAATTGAGACCTCTGTTACCAAGAATATTCTGATACAGCTGATATCCATAAGAAAAAAGATGCAACAGGAAAGGCTTTTAAACCTGTAGTAAATTTGCCAGCCTGCAAAGTCCTGCATCAAAGAATGAATTCAGGAAGACAGAGCGAGCGATACAGAAATGCCAAGAGACCTTCATGGATTTACAAATACTTCATATAAACAAATTTTCAAATAGCTTTATTCAGAGTAGCCTTTCTGCTCTATTAAACATAGCAAACAGCTGCCAGATTTATTCAGACAAATAATCAACAACCATAGAAGTAAAATGGCAGAAGAAAAAGGAATTTTGGCAACAACTCCACAGAGGACCACAGCTATTCTCCAAGTACACTTCTTCTATGTGCTCATGGTTCTGTATGGCCAGTCAGGAGGAAAAAAAGCCCTCAGTCACAGTAAAGCATACAAAAACTCTATCAGAATATCACAAAGCAAGCAAACATAAAAACAGGGAGGAAAGAAGCACAGTAATCTGCCTTCTTTTCACTACAACCTCAGCTACAATTTTTAGAAGAGAACAGTTTAAAACAAATGTACCACAGCCTCATTCTATCACTCACCTTGGTTTGCTGAGCAGGTATAAAGCAGAGAGGCAGGCTTTAGCCAGCAAAGGGTAAGAACAGCAAATAAGTATCAATTGGTTATGAAAACAAAGCACAGTCCTAACTTTTCACTGCAGCCATAAGCACGTCTGCAAATGATCTAGACAGTATTTAAACTACTTTCTTAATAATTCAAAAACACAAAAGAAATCCTCAACAGCAATAACTAATAATACATAACATTAGTCATTGGTGTTCTTGACTGCTTGATGGATATACTGAGTTTCTGAGCCTTACACAGCAATGAGACAGGATCCCATGGGCATATTCTCATCTCAATGTGAAGAGACATACACATGTAAATCCCCATACATTGAGATAGATGAGTAAACACTACTACATTTGAGTGCATCCAAAATGTAACCACTTATACTTTAAAATATCCAAGAATCATATCAGAATTAAGGATAGCAGTATTGACTATTCCATTTAAAAAATGCTTGGGTCAAACCTAAGCACATTTTTCTCTAATTATTTTGAATAAAATATTCAAGTCACTAAAAGCTCTTATGGGGGTTTGTGTCTGGACTAGTTTAAGAGACTTAAATTCTTTGAAACACAGTATTAGTAGAATGCAGAAATATAAAAAAGATGTCACCATTCTAAAACAGTATTCCAACAAGAGTTGTCTTTTATATATGAAGTGTTTGAAAGTGGAAAGATTAAAACAATCTTCAAAGTAGCTGAGGAACAGATACATTAGCAGTATTGAAAATTAGTATTGGAATAAAGAATAGTAAAACCTGATGCAATACCAACCAGTGTATAAATGGTTCATTTCCTTGAGCTGGCTTCACAAGTTTCTGTTTTACTGCTAGTAGGAAAGGCATTCTTTGAGCCGAAAGACTGTTTTAGGGTAAAGGGTGGGCTTTGACCCTTTAAAGACTGCATCATATCATGGCACATCCTTCCCACGATGTTTTTAAACTACTTAAAATTGTCAGAGTGAATACTAACAGTGGCTAACTCAACCACCGACAACTGGAAGCACTTTCTGTGTGCTTGGAAATGGAAAGGCATGCAGTCCTCTTCCCACCCAAGTAAATTTACTGAAGCTGCTGAAGTACTTCTCACCTTGCTCCTTCTTAAAATCTTTCTCTGACATAGTGACAGGCAAGAGTAGTTCTCCAACAGGGGGTTGAATGTTAACATTGAAGTGATCATCCTTTGTGCTAGAAAAGAGAAATTACAGAGAATCAACCAAGGGCTTCAACATAGATTAATAAATATACATATATCAGTTCCAAATTTTCTGTGAAATCATTAAAAGTGTAAGAACTACCTGTATGATTTCTACCCTATTAATTTGAAAGCTGTCTTACTTCTTACATTAGTAAAGCTGATCCATTTTCTCCAGCACAAATGTGGTAGGCATAGTCTTGTATTTCTGAAAATGTAACTTTAAAGCAGATCAATGTTTATTCGCGATCTACAAAGCATCCCACTCAATCTAAATGCTTGCAAAGGACAAATTACTGTGCATTTCACAAATCCTTTGAGAGAACTGTTACACATCCTGTCATCATCTACAGCTGTCCTAGAAATAGGGGTAAACATAGAAAAGATATAATTTCAGACAAAAGGATGATATTGTCTGGGAAAAAAACCACAAACAAGCCAAACAATAAATACAGTAGTAAAGGAGAAATATATTTGATAACTTCAGTTTTACAGTATTTGGTATATTTAAACAAAACCACACAGTATACTGGTTAATGTAAAAGCATGCTGGAAAATTGCAGAACTTTGAGGCTGGTTTTTTTAATGGCAGAGTTAAAAATACTATCACTAGAAACACAATACTATAGAATGTTACACATTTCTCCTTAAGAAATAAATATCATACAGTGAACTTCCTCTCTCTATCCATTCAATTCTCTAAGTTTCCAACTATTTTGTCTGAGACTTCTTCAAGGCTACAGAAACTCAAGATACATTCACCCTGCTATGTTTCATTGACTAACTGTACATAAGGTATTTGCCTATTCAGAATCAGTACTTCCAGTCAGACTCTTTGTTAAAGCTTTAAGGCCTGAGAAATTTTTAGAAAAGAACACTTTCCTTTTTTTTTTCTGGTGTACCAAATAGCCAATATATATTGATTGGTGATATGCCTCAGATATCTTACTTAAATATAATGATACAAATCATTAGAATGGAGAATTAATTTCATCCATTAGCATCTGTGTTATTTAAATTAACCTAAAACATGTGCTACTGAAATTTTATAACTCCGCAACTTCAAAGTTCTGAAACAAGACAGAGTGATGGAAAGCAAACATCACTGAAGATCAATAGTATAGAAAACATATGTGTCTCCCTCCTAAAGATGCAAGACAAGCCACTGGAAACAGAGAAGCAGAGATTGCATTTTACTGTCCTTCTACTCAAAATTCTAATATTTATCGTAATTACCCATTTTCAAAAGGAAATGCTTAGGAACTAGTACATTCTTACTTTCTAGCTTCTGATGTGTTATAATTATGCTTATGAGTGCAGTCCTGAGTTTGGCCTGTTCATAAATAAATAAATAAAACTGGACATTTATGCTAACATTTTTGAGAACTGCTATTTAGTAAACATACAGGGGAACAATCCCTTCCAACTTCCTAGTACTTCCTTTATAAAAAATCATTTATTAAGTGCTGCTTTTAAAAGCTAACAAATTCAAACTTTTTTTCACCAGTACTTCTTTTCCCCCCTGTACTACATTAAATACCATCTGTCTCTAAAGTCATTATTATAATAAAAGAGCAGGAATTGTTTTATTGTCTAGCCAGATTAAGTGCACAGTAAAATAAGCAAGAAGTATTTTTTTCTTTCATTTTTCCTTTGAAAAGTGATTAAGAACTCAATCATCTTAAGAGCTGATGGAAGGGCCTTTAATCAACTACCTCATTAATTTTTTGCTATTCATACCTAATACTTGGACTATAAGACTAAAACTTTCAACAATACTTTCATTGACATTGTTCAACTGATTGTTCAACCAATGTTATGTTTCATATTTAAGCAAGGTGTACTCTATACAATTCAGCATGAAACAGATAAACCGTTTTGTTTACAATGATTTACGTCCTACATTGACTGGAGAGATGCCATTTGTACATAAACTTGACTTATACCATCAATTATTAAATTGCTTTAATGCTTATAACAATATTTCCACAATAAGAAGGAATAAAAGCATGAGTGCAGCTTGGGTTTTTTATGTCCGTAACTGCTCTAGAGGACCACTTGACACCTCTGCTGTTAACAAACATTCCACTTCCATTTCCTCTAGTGAATAAATAGCTAATATATATTCTTTGATAAAACATGAACTCTTCGTAGCCTACAAACAGAAATTCTGATTGCTAGTTGTTCTTCAAAAGCACTTTGCTCTTAATTTCACTTTAGTCAGCATCTGGGTTACTCTGCATTACTTTAATTCCAGTGTGCTTCAGTAAATTTCTTTCTTAGGTACAGAAAATCATCCTTCCTTATAAGTTATCTTCATCAGACACTTCACAGATTAAATATACAGCTTTTGTTTATTGATCTGCATCTCTTTTATTACATCTTTATACTAGAGAGCTCATAATATCTAATTTAACAAAAGTTACTTCATAATTCCATAGAACCACAATATGATTCAGAAAGGGCATTAGAAATCACCTGATTCTACCTCCTGCTTAAGCGAGGGTCACCTTAGCTCACTTTGCTCATAGTCCTGTTTGTTTGAGCTCTGAGTATCTCCAAAGAAGGAGATTTCATCAGATATCTAATGGAGAAATTTGAGAATAAAATTGAGGCTTAGACTACAACTACTTAACTTCCCCCAATACCTAGTGAACTAAATTTCAGTGAATTTAACTTATTCATTTATAGTTTCAAGACTATAATTAACATAAATGATGCTTAAACAAAAATAATGCTAGACAATAAAACAAAAAATTACAATAACTTTTAAAAATCTGCTGGACAACTGGTTCAAGCTGCACTGAAGCATCTCTCAGGTGGTGTTGCTCTAACTTTCCTAAAAGAAAGTGAAGCAGCTTTCCAGAAAAAATATCCAAAGTTTCTCAGGCCAACAGAACGTGTTTTTTGATTTCAAAAATTAAAGACTGCATTTTCTGGTATTAGCACATGCAATTGGTAAATTACAGACTTAGAGGAACATGAATACTTAATGAGAAGTTCTTAGAGGGAAGCTCTAAAAGGATCAAACCGTTGGGGATGTCTGACAACAGTACCTTTCCAACAGTAGGTTATGTATTTAATTGTGAACTTATGGGCAAATGAAATTACAAATCATTACTCTTAGTGACTCCTTAAAAACTGCTATACTGTACATATTATATTTTTAAAAGACTAACATCACTTTCATGACTCAGTTGCCAGTATCACATGAATTTATCTTCTGATGCATACATCAAGATGAACAAATGAGAGACAAAGACAATAATGCTCCCACACAAACAAAGGGAGACTTATTAGCTCCACGATAAATGACACTGCAAGAAAAACATTCAACACTTCAGAAGATGCACAGTTTAAAGATTTCTGTAGATGTCTGTAGATGAAATGGGAGCAGCTAACACTTGTCATTTGAAACCCTTGGCTTTTCCCTCTCTCCTCTCAGTTTGGTTGGGGCTTTTTAAAAGAATTGGCTCTGAAGGGTTCCTGGTAAAGAATTCTCTACCGTAAGAAAAGACTTGAGAACAGTGATGGCAAAATCTTCTTTAAAAATAAAATAAATAATACTAACACTTGTGAATAACTTCTTTTAAAATTCCACAATAGCAGTGGTTAAAGTCTTAACTTCCAAGGCTTTTAATAAATTAGTATTCTAATAAGACTAGGAATATTCTTCTTGCTCTTTTATATGATCCTTTTTTATTTCACCTCCATCAGCAGCTTGTCCTAGAACATATATATCCCAAACCAGCTTACTGTTTTTGTCTTGTATTCACAAAAATCTCCACACATGTTAAAAAAGAAAAGAACATGAGAAGAAGAGCAACACTAAGAAAGAATTAATTTCCTGCAAAACAAAACACGGAATAGAGAAGCATAGGGGACTTGATTCCTAGTCTTGCTGAAGAAAGGAAAGGACTGCACCCTGCTTTTGAGTGAGAAAAAGGCCAAAGCAATAGAACAAATGAAAGCAGTTGTTCATGTCCAGCCTTGTTTTTTCCAGGTCAGTTATTTATCTTGGCATAATTGTGTTCTGGAATAGGGCCAACTGACTACTTTAGACTAATGAAATAAAGAGAAGAGTACCAGATTGCTTGTCTTACATTTATAAGCAACTTGGTGATCTGCTGACAAAGCACTAGGTAAGGAAACAGCAACAAAAAAGTGAAAATGCCAAGTGACAGTGATGTGAAGACAATCCTGCATCTTTAACATTAGCTTTTAATATATTCCCTAACATATTCTACTACATAATTTTAATCAGATGCTTTTGTGAAAGCATCTACACCTGAATGCATGCTTGCATTCAACAGAAATACTGACTGCTACCCAACCAACCCTCTTCATTTACTTGCTTTTCAAGTAGAAGTTCTGCTTGGGAAGATTTCTACATCAACACAGAGTGAAGTAAGTAAATTTCATGCTGCAAAAAAATCTCTTCCTTTGAAAATAAAATTCAGAGCAAAAGCTTCTACAATAAGATGAAACCTGCAGAGAAAAGACTGAACAAAGTTTTTAAATCTCATTCTTCATTTAAGAGAAGAATTTTCTCATTTAAGAAATTGCCAGATTCTTTCTGCTACACCAAACTCTTCTGGAGTAATCAGCAAAATGTTTTCTTTTTATAGTACAGGACATCTTTATATAGACAGAATGAACAGACATACAAGACTATGTATTCTCTTCATCAGCAGGAGAGGGTCCTTCTGATAACACTGGGACATTAAGAAATGCCAATATAAGGTAACCAGTTAGAAACCACTGTCATGTCATGCTATTTTCCAACTACTTAATTATTTTGAAAAAGAATGGAAGGCACAAAAGCTGTTTCATTCCTTTTTTCTTTCTTCTTGGGAGCTCTGGTTGTGTTCCTTGCACTTAAACCTTGAGAAAACTAGGGAGAAGAAATTCAAAATCAAAACTAGGGAGAGAGATGCATGGCATGGACATCTCCCCTGCACCAAACAGTTTCAAAGAAAGCTAAACAACTCCATGTGTACTTTTCAAAACAACAGAAAAAAGAAGAGAACCAGGCTCTCCATAAATTGATTTTATCTTTAAAGCTGTGGTTCTTTCATGGTTTTGGGAACAACTAAGATAAGTTGGAAAGAGAGGATGAAAAGAAAGAAAAGATAAAGACAAAGGTAAAGCTTTCTTTTCCAGCTTTCATTGTTATAAAAAGGACATCTCCTCTTCATCTTCAGTTATTCATCATGCCTACAAGAAATTTGAGATTTGCCTACTGAGTTATACAAACACAGACAGGAATTCATAGTGCTAAATACACGTACAAAAAATAGAGTAAGGGCATGTATGTGCTATAACTCTGTCTCTATAACCTCCATTGTCTTTCATCTCAAGGGATTAAAATATTTTCATTCCAAGGATCCACAGACAAAATTCTGATATAGCAAAGCTTTGTTCAGACATCTCAAAAAACTAGTAACCTGAGAGAAAGACTTGAGAATATCTGAAAAGCAGAGACACGCAAGACAATAAAGATAACACAAGATTGTTGAAACGGTGAACACTAGGAGCTTAAGGATTCAACAAAAACTACACTGATATGGAAATCTTTAAGATCTGACATGGGAAAAAAAGGAAATTATTCCACAGTCAGTGGAGTACTGCAGATATTCTGTTATATCAAGAATCTATTCCAACCTTTTCTCTGCTCAACTGATGCCTACCTGCTTAGCTAAGGCTCAGGTCTCTTACTTGGATGGTAAATATACTAAAATTTAACTAGAATTCAACAAGATAGCAACCTACTTTGCATATAAGTTAGCCAATAACAAATTGTTTTAAACTTCTAAGCCGTGTATATCCTGCTTGCAAAATGAAAACAAAGTAACACAAAAACAAAGAGTAACATTCAAAAAATCTTTTAAAAGGCTGAGTTCCTCCATTTATTCCTCTTTAACTTTCTGCTTGAGAGGCATTATCATGCAGAACACCAGTGTGGCTGAAATAGCTGTCTCTGGAATGAGGTAGCATAAGAAAAATAACAATGAAGAGATGTTCTCCTTACAAGTACGTGCTGTGAACATCCTAATACACATTCTAAATAAGTGTATTAGGCACAGTTTTCAAGTTGAGGCATTTCACCCCACTTTAATTAGATGTGTGATCTTGGTAAGGTTTGCTTACTAAAAATAGTATTTGAGCGGGAGGTTTTTCAAAGTTCATACCTTAAAACCTCTATATTGCAGTTTCTCCTTCATTGTCCTTGACTTGTACAACAAATTCAGAAAAAGATCTAAATATTTTATGACTCATGTCAGTTTTTTTCTTTATACAGTTTGTATTTATCGAACCACTAGTACAACAGCACATCCCTAAGCAGAAGGGTAGTGTTTGCTATGCAAAACACACAGTCCATGATTGGCATCTAAGACCAATTGATCTACCCATTACCACTATGTCCCTACCCCCACAAGCTTTACTACAAAGCTATTGATTTAAACACTGCCGATCGGTTTCCATTTTCTGATTTTGGGCAGGCCAATTAAGAAAGTGAGTAATTGTGATTACACTGCTTCAGGATCAATTACATTTGATGCAAGATAAAGTGCTCCTCTTAGAACAACGTAAAGAAAATTCTTATGATCAGGAACACTTTACTGCTGAACATGCTTCTAGCAAAAATATAAAATAACTGACAACATCTTTCATAGAGATATGTTAATAGGAAATACGAGAATATAGACACCTTTGTCGTTATTTCAACGACATTTTGACAAACTTCTAGAAGTCATTCCTTCTTTTGGATAAAAGCTTTTTGAAAAGTATGATAAGTTACAGAGCCTGCAGCTGAGTTCTTTGAGACATTGCTCCCAAAACATCACAGTGCACAGTTTCTCCAGTCATACTGAAGATCAGCAGGATTTTGAACAAAATAAGTTTTCAGTGTAAAGTAGAAAATTTAATGCAAATAACATTTTACCTATTTTTATACTATTTTCTAGAAACTAATGGCAAAGAAACAAGGCCCTGTCAATTAGCAAAGAAACAAAGTAAGCAATTCCTATTCTTAATTTAATTTTAAACTTAGCTTGAGCGCTTTTGTCATTGGACTCACATTGTCTAAATCATTAAAATGAATACACCACTGAGGTCTGAGGCAAATCTATTTACAGTGATGTTACTCATAGTCTGGTTGGTGTTCAGGAATATTGATCTGTCTTGTTTGTCTAATAGGAAAATAATAAACAATTACTAGGCAATGTTGGAGAAAGTAATCAGTTTTTATATATCACTAATACAGCAGACCTCCCAAAACATAAAGGTGATGATCTGCATAAAATCAATGTGTTATGCTACATTGCTTATCCTCATCACTGCTAAGATTCTTAGCAATAAATGGTGTAAGTTAAAAATCAAATCATTGGTAGACTGAAATTACGTACTTGAAAGAAAAAATATCTGCCTTGTTTAAAAAAGAATATTTCTGCTTGATAAACTATCAAGCAGATACTATTTTATAAAATTCAAAATATATTTAGATAAAGAGAGTCAAAGCCTATGATTTTGAAGCAATTTTGAAACAGCACTGCCTACAAGGGAACCTCCTTCCCAAACAAACATCAGGCAACAGTTCAAAGCTGTTTCCAAATTCCAGCAAACAGCACACAGACCAGCTATAACAACGTGACGTGCATAAACTACATGCTGCAGAGATTTTGCTGGGACTGCAAATATGTGTAAACTGACTGACTATGCAGGAGCATCTATTGTACAGAGAAAAGTTTGAGAAATGGAAAGAAAAAATCCAATAGTAAAACCTCCTTGTCCCTAGAACAAGAAATGCTATTTTAGCAGTGGTACTTTAGGAATCACTTGGGTACATCTCTATTATTAGGATTTTCATGCTATCTTCAATAACTTCTCAGTTGAGCAAGCTGTGCTTAGTAGCAGTACACTAAAATTGCTACAGAAATTTTCAAAAGAAGAAGTATTGAACTTTCATGAAGGGCTTCCCCTAAACTGAAATGCAGCAATGTGAATATTTCAATATTCAATATCCCTCTTTTTGTACTGAATATTGAAAACTGTGTTTCTTGCAACAAAACATATAAAAATCCATTACTTCAAAATATGTAAAAAAATTTACATTGTGCAGATCTGTATAGTGCTTTTGCACAGTTAAAAAGACTACATAAACCTGAAAAGCCCCTAAAAGAAAATTTCAAATTTTCTCCCATCCATTTTTTCCCAATGTTGAAATTACCCCATCTTCAAATGATAGCTTGTAATAGAATTCTCACTGGGTGAATGAGTTCCCTGCTAGCCTAGGATGCAGAAAGAGGACCTTGCACGTGCCAATAAAGAGCAGAAAAAATGTAAATCAGGCATATTAGACAAGATTTAGTTGGCCAGCCAGTTACTTGGTTTCATGCTCACTATTGATTTAAAAGAATCTACAGCATTTCTTTGGCGGGCAAATTTTGGGGTTGTTTTCAGGCAGTCATGTTACAACAACCATGAGCACCCATAATAAAGACTCAGGGCAGTAAAACTGCTCACACTATGTGCCATTTTGACTTGCTGTTTCTTACAAGGAAGAGCACACACAGAATGCTACAGCAGAATAGTCAGACATGACTGCTCCTTTCCAGATGGTGTTAATAAGAAGAATCCCTAGAAGAGTGGAACAAAAAAGTAAAGCTTCTAAAAGTAAAACTGAACGCTAATAATGTGCTATTTCTCTAAAAACATCCTGGATGTATATCACGTAAATTTTGTTTAATTCTTTGAATATTTAATAAAACAGTGAATCTGATACCACCAAGTAGACTAGTGTTCTAGTAGAACACTAGTATTAGTAGAACACTAGTAACTAGTGTTCTTCCAATGAACACTAGTTTTACCTTCCAGGAGCAAAAAACTACCCTCCTCCTACCAAGAACTTACCATAATTGGAAACTGGCTGTTTGGGTAGAATCACAGAAGTCAATACCCACTGTAGCAGTAATGGATCCTCCAGGCTCAAGGCACTCTGCATGAAGAGATTTTTAACAGATAAAGCACACATGCAAGGTAACAGAAGACGTCAGATGCAACCTCCCAAACTTCACATAATTAAAACCCCTGAAAAGCTCTGTAAGAAAAAATCCAACAGTTGTAGTTTTATTACAAATAGGTATCACCCAAATGTCACAGTTGCATGTTTAAGCATCCTGGATTCCCCCTCTCACACAGTTAATGCACATGAAATGTTGCCATTTCAGTCTAAGGGCTCTATCAATAAAATAAGGCCTTGTATTAGAAAAGCAAGGAAAGGAAAATTATTTACAGAAAAAAAAAATGAAGTAACATCCTTTTAATTGTGCACAGATCCAGCACTGAGATTTCATTTTCAATAACACTGGTTTGTAGATTTAGTTAGTAAATCGCAAAATACAACAAATTAAATTTACATTAATACACACATAATGGAAAATAAGCTGAACTTAAACTTTATTTCTTAATTACTGTGGTTTACTTGTGTCTCAATATTCTACTTCCTTCAGTTGGAAGGGAGAAGAAGGATTATGAACACTAAATGGAAGAGGACCTTGTGCTATACAAGCAGTGCAGACTGAGACACCCTTGGCAGTGAATATAACAAGAGACATACTCATTCTTAGATTCTTGGCTAAATCACTACATTATTTCCCTAATGTTGTAGAGACAAAGCTTTTGTTAAAGGCTTGTAAGCTTCCTTGTAAGCTCTTTTCTTACATGAGTAACAACAAGCATTGAACTAGACTTTGCCTTCTCAAGATTACGACAAAGAGCTGAAAGCACACTTAAAAGAGAGGAATTAAAATAGAAATGAATAGGCAGGCAGAAAAATGTCCGATTTCCAGACTATTCATAATGTATCTGATACTTTTCAGGAACTGAAAGTAGACAGCTGCTCCATGACAAAATGTAACAAAATTTAACTATTTCAAGATTAGGTTAGCAAAAATGCAGAAAACATGGAGTTAATGCTGCTGGCTAAAGTCTAAACTAACATGAGGAAGTGAAAAGAAAAAGAAGTATTCCAAGGAGTCTGTTTAAAGCATTGAAAGATTAAAGGCTCCAGCTCAAATTCAGAATTACCTTTACCAAAGTCTTTGAGCTTAATGCTTTCAAAGGGAGTTTCAAACAACACTTAGGAACAAGAAAGTGTTGTGTTTCACAGGGACTTGGGTAAAATAATTTGAACGACTTCTACTGGAAGAATCAGGACAATTGCCAACAGTAATTTCAGTGACTGAAGCAAAACTAGACTTATATTCCAGCAGGAATACCTGTCTATGCTGACACTTCTTCTGTTGGGTCTGCTAGGTAAATTGTAGGATGTGTTTTCCAAACACTGGAAACTCAAAATGTGTTAAGAACAGGGTGTATTGGCTTAGTTCTACACAAAATGACAAGGAATACAGAAAATTTGCATTCAAGCAAGAAAAAAAAAAAAAAAATTTTTGGAAGAACTACAGAGCTTATTTTCTGCAGAAGAAACCAACAGCTTTTCAGGACAAATACCACAATGTCTTTCTTGGGGAAATAAATACTTTACAGGGTAGGACTGTTTTGTGGAGCTCAAGGAACCTGAAATGGATAATTTATCAATTCCACTTTTTTTCCCCATGTCTTGATATGAGACAAGTGAATGCTACTGCTAATTGACCATCATTTTGGGTACAGTACCTCCTGATCTGATTTATAGTATTACTAGATCTCTACTTGAAAGCCTTTGAGCTTTATTTCTTCAAATGTTTACAGGCAGGGATATAAAATAAAGCTCATGGGCAAAACTAACTTGACATTTCAATTCTGAGCTGGACTTATTTTGAGGAATAAGTGGCAAAATGCTCACTTAAAAAAAAAAACCAACTAATAGAGTTCTAAAAGTTACTGCATTGATCAAGTATGTATCATTACCAAGATGCAAAAAGTTATTATTATTAATTTTAACTCTGAAATAAACTATAGCACTGGACAACTGCTTTTGTAGCTATTTGGTATAAATCTGCATAATCTTTTATATGTTAAAAAAATTATTTCAATAGTTTAGAGCCATTTAATACAAACATCTTAGCTACCTAAAACAAAGAATACTCTTTAGTTCACTGTTGTCCTTTAAGAACATGTTCCTGTATTCTTCTATCACAATATATATTCACATAATAATGAAGCTCATTAAAGGAGAAGAATTTGTATAATGAAACAGAGACACTTCTGCTCCTTCTGACTATACCACAATGTCCTAAAATAAAGAACTGCTGACAAAAGAAAGCAGGTGTGTACACAGGTATTATTCTTGAAAAAAAACTTGCTGTGATCTGTGTTCTTTCTGAAATTTTATACTCTTTTCCACAGAAATTTAGCAAAAATCCTGATTAGAAAGTAGAAAGTTAAACAATTTAGGTCAGGTCTGACTACACATTGCTTTTTATCTAATCTAAGCAGACACAATTTGTAGAACTATGGTAGACACAAGCTAAACTAAAACATATACTTCCACTCTACTGCCATAAGCTCCCAAGGAAAAAATGACAATGCTCTGAGCCACCACCATAAATAATACATTTAGATTCACTTAAAGCTTAGAAAATAATTGTGAATATAAAATCAAAACCTCCTTTTTAACAGAAGCCCATAATAGCCAGTCTAAAAGAGAAGTCCATAAGACAGTAACAGAACCAAAGTTTGTAGGGATGAAGAAAGATTTTGTTTTAACAAGTAGACAGCTGATGAGTGTCTCTGTAGGTATGTATGCCTACCCTCCCCGCCACACACACATATATGAGTATACATGTAAATATGCAAAACCACTTTTCCTGTATTTGAAATTTTGCTGAAGATTAAGAGCCTGAATTGTTTAACATAGGATATGGTTACCTATTGGATTAAACTCATGAATCCTCATGCCTGGAGGTAATTTCTTCTCTCCAATGTGAATATTCTCTATCTTCTGATCAGTTGTATTTGTTACTGTCACTTGCACAGGTACCATACGATCACCAAAAATGCCTGGCTGTCTTGAGAAGTGATAATGAGCTGCTAATCCTTTCCCACTCATTCGATGAAGCAGTTCATGTGTTTTTGTTGGCACAGAGACTTGCATAGTGACCTGTTAAGTATAACACAATAGTTGACAAATGCTGTAAGTCAAGAACAGTAAAAATGACAATTGAATACTGCATTTTTCACTCAGTTAGAGCATCTGCTTTTGAGTTGGAATTTTAGTGAACCAGAAACCTGTGAAATACATAAGCAAATTGCAGTAATAGATATCAGATACAGAGCCTAAAACCATTTCTGGTGCTGAAAATATCTTTATTGTATCTGTTTCACTTTCCCCTATAAATCTGTTTTCAATTTTTTTAGCTTTTTTAGCTTTTTAGTTAGCTATTAAATTATCACGTTTTTTAAGAGTTACAGTTAAATAGTTATGTTTTTTTCCAAGAAGAAACATTCTGTGCATCAGAATTCAAGGGTATTCCCAAGCTCATTGGGTAAGGTGAAAGTATAGAGAGAAATTGTCTTCTGTTTCTCTTGTTTAAACCACAAAAAATGTTGTCTAACAATTACACTGGTGAAATAGTAAAAACATAGTTATATAGAGCAGAAAGATGCTGACACATTTTAAATAGTCTTGCTGCTAGAAGCAATAAGTAAAATCCCAAGGATGTTTCAGTCCATTCTATCCAGCAGAAATAGCATAAAAAAAAGACATTCAGTGTGCAAAAAAAAATCTCAGATACTACTGACAAGGAAATCATGAGCTCAAACGTAAGGAGTATACAGAAATATGCAGACAAGTGAATTTGAGTTCTTTACAAAAGTTATAAGGAAAGATCAGAGTTACTTCAAATTACATTTTTAAAATAATGACCTGTGGCATCACATGACCAGACTTCCAACTAACACAAAATGAATGGAAAAGGTATAGTTTGTACAGACCTCCACAGCTACTGAAAACTCAAAAACATCTTTGAATAGAAGTCCCAAACTTTCACAGATTAATAGTCTGCTTAGTTTTCTAGAAATAACTGACAAGATCAAACTCTCAAAAAAAAAATGCCTCAGTTGTGAAGAAATAATAAAGGAAATATCTTGAATAATGAATATCTTATTGGTACACAGAAAGAGACAATAACAGTAAGAGGTTATTAGCAGTCAAATTAGCATGCTATTTAAACCATTACTCAAATAATGAACAAAACTCAAGTTAAGATGTAATTCAAATCTTATTTTTAAGTTTAAGCTTAGCCTCTAGCTTTTAATATTCAATTCGAGCAGGACATGCATAATGAAAAGTTATTTCATGAAATGGTTCTCCCATTTTACATTAACAAGTTTAAGATCTATGTTTAATTCATGTTAACAAAAGTATTTTGAAGTACACTAGCTTCTCTGTGTTAACATAGGGCTGGCTTTATTAACAATATTTATTAATAGGAATGAAAACATAAAAAGTAGTCAGAAGTCCATCATGTAAATATACAGAAACATAGAGCCATTGAGTTTGGAAAAGATATCTAAGTTCTGTGTCCAACTGTTTACGCAGCCCTGCCATCTTCAGTAAACCATGTTTCTAGGTGTCACTCACGTGCTTTCTGAAGACTCCCAAGAATGGTGATTCCATCACTTCCCTGGCCAGCCCATTCCAATGCCCGATAATTCTTTCCGTGAAGAAATTTTTTCCTAATACCCAATCTAAACCTCCCCTGGCACAAAAGCAGGCCATTTCCTCTTGTTCTATCATTTACCTGGGAGAAGAGACAACCCCCACCTGGCTGCAACCTCCTTTCAAACAGCAGTAGAGTGATAAGGTCCCTCCTGAGCTTCCTTTTCTCTAGGATTAAAACCCCCAGCTCCCTCAGATGTTCCTCACCAGACTTGTGCTCCAGACCCTTCACCAGCTCCATTGCTTTTCTGTGCACTCCCTCCAGCACCAGAATGATCTTCTTGTACTGAGGAGCACAAAACTAAACACAGCACTCGAGGTGTGGCCTCACCAGTGCCCAGTACAGGGGGACAATCCCTTCCCTGGTCCTGCTGGCCACACTATTGCTGATCCAGGCCAGGATGCCCTTGGCCTTCTTGGCCACCTGGGCACACCCTGGCTCATGTTCAGCTGCTGTCACCAGCACTCCCAGGTCCTTTCCCACTGGGCAGCTTTCCAGCCACTCTGTCCCAGCCTGTGGAGCTGCCTGGGGCTGCTGTGACCCGAGGGCAGCATCCAGCACTGGGCCTTGATGAACCTCACACCATTGCCCCCAGCCTTTTGGACTTCTGCCTTTTACAAACCTGTGCTGGCTGGGCCAGATCCCCTGGTTGTCCTACATGTGCTGCATGATGGCACCCAGGATGAGCCGCTCTAAAATGCATACACATAGAGAAAAAACTCTCACTAAAATTGTAACACTGATTCAAGTTTTACTGAATCCCTTCTGTAATTTTTAGAGATTTTAATCGATGCCTATGCCCCCTTCCGCATTACTTCTTGTTTCAGTAATAAAAAGCTTGTGAGCCCATTCACTTTTATTTTCAACATCATACTAAACATAGCAGCAAAAACACATAGGACCTTCACAATAACGACATTATGTTTAAGTAATCTTTCTTTGTACAGAACATTAATTTTCACTTGCATTTAACGTGGCAGTGCTAGAAATAAATAAAACATATGTATGTTGAACAAAGCAATTTAATTCTGGAAAATTGGAGTTTTCAAAACCCCTACTTGCTAGCAAGGATTTTGAGCTGACAAAGGCTGATGTGACTGTAATGTGATGTATTTAACAGCTGCATCAATCTAGTAAACAGTTTTTTGTTTTAATTCTAAAATTTTTAATGCAGTTGCAATAAAACCCATTGGGCAGGTACCTGCAATCACTCTGGGGCTAAAATAAAACCACACAGAGTTAACAGAACAAGAAGCATCTACTAACCAGGAGATAATCTCCTACAAATCTTACACAGCATATGTTTAAATAATAGAAGTCGTTTGTGTACCTTTGGATGGTTTATGAAAATAACCAATCAATTCTGCAGACACAACATTATTTCTAAAGGAAATCTATGTGACTCATGATGCCTGCAGATACACAGAGACAAACCACACATATTTTATCAGTTTATTACAGTAAGCAAATAAGCGTGGAATGAGAGTGCACATAACTGTCTACTTAACGCTTACTGAAACATTTATAAGAGCTGTTATCTCCCTAATAACAGACAGACAGTGTGCAATTTTAGAGAGGAGAAAAGCTTCATATTTTTTAACACTTCACTAAAAAGTAACTGAAGAGTGTAAAATGAAAAATACTCTGTGCAGTTAGCTGGTAATGGACCATATTATCAACTCAAGTTAGATTTATAGGATACAAACTAGTCACTAATAGTTATTTTATGACAGAGCGTGTCTGCTTTTTTGGGTTTAGATTATTAAGATTAAACTTGCAAAACTTTTTTTTATACAGCTGTTTAGAAAGACAGTAAAAAAAATTAAAATACTGACTGCCCTCCCACCCCATTTTGACTGAAAGCAACCACATGCAGGGACTCTACACTGATACCGTATGGTTACCTTGGTACCACTCAGACTAGCCAAAAGGCTGACTGCATGTGCTGAAAGATAATTCATCACCCTGAAAGAACTGCAAGTATTTTTAAACTAGCTCTTGTATAAGAACAAGAGCAACATTAAGGTTTTGCCCCCTGTCCTTTAATCATAGGGAAAAAAGGGAAAAGCCTAAGATCACTGACAGTAGTAGTTGTGGCTTTCTTTATTACAACTGAGCAAACTAGTTACAAACCACTGAATCCTCCCAATATGAACATGTTTCTTTTTGCCAGCTCAGTAAGTCCTTATTAATTAAGCTTACATTGATACAAAAAAACCCCTATTTTCCCTAATTATTTAAAATAAAAAGCACTACATGGTTTATTAAACATACTACAGAAAAGAGAGGCAGTCATACATTCTTGTCCGAAGTACCGTAGAGTCAAAGAATCAGAATGGTTTGGGCTGGAAGGCACCTTAAAGAAGCATTGCTCCTGTTACTATGATTATTACTACAGACACAAAATTCTGTTTGTTTTCTTTTATACTTGTTCCTTAGTTTAAAAATCCTCCAATAATGAACATACTTATTTCTGATCCTAGCTCATAAATGTATATATGTTTGGATAAAACATGTATTATTGGAAAAAAAAATTTGCTTCTAAGGATGATGAAAATTATAATTCTATTCCTCTAATTTACATTCTGTTAAAGCAGTGGATTACAACTTTTAATATAAGTAATCCTCCTACTGACAATGTCCATGACATAATCCAAGAATTACCTACTGAGCTGTGAGAGCTATAACCTCTCTCACGCTCATAGTGAGGCTATGCTCCAGTAACTCTGCAACAGCTAAGAGAAGAAGGGCTATCACACAGTCCAGCCACATTTACATCATCCTTCAACTGAAGCCATGAGAGCAACTTAACTATAATTTTTAAGTATTAGGAGAAAGATAGAAAAACAGAAAAACAAAAATCAACTACTGGCAGGAAATATGATCATTTGCTCAATTAACAGTTATATATTACTCATAGTCACCAGGCAATGTCTCCCTTATACAGCTCTTATGAAAACAAGTATTAATTCATAAAAAGATAAAATAAAGTGCAAGCAAAGAATGTCAGCACCCCAGTCTGCATTACTTCAAGAGGCTGTTGGAAATTCCAAGATTACTGCATACTTAAGTCACAATAATATGGACTGCCAAAGTAATGACAGAATCCCCCTGACAGGGAGCCAGGAAATCAAACAAGAAATCAAGCTAGCTCCTATTTTGTATAATCTGAGAAAAGCAACTGGATACTGTCATTTAATTTGGGCTAATTTATCTAGACATACAGACACTCAAGGACATATGTTGAATTCTAGAAAACACTTGCCACCAAAGGTGCCTCTAACTGCTCTACATCTACCAAATACCTTCTAAAAGCATACATCCTAACTCCCTTCATTTTGCATTGTCACCAACTTTTAGGCTCCACACTCGCAGTAATTATTAACATGTCACTGAGGCTAATTGAAAGTTACCAAATTAATGATATTATCTTTAAACTCTTACTGGATTCAAACAATTTCAGACATTATAAAATGAGTTTCCAAAATTCTTACTTGATTTCAATATTGATAGATTAATACTTTGTCTTCAAAACCTTGCAAGAAAAATAAAAATCAAAAGAAATAAAACCCAAAACTGCTCAGATAGCTCCCACTGATTTTTAAATCACCCAGTGATCTCAAACAAAAGACCACTTTTATTACCCTGCCCACAGTCTGCCTCTGTAAAGCTGCCAAAATTAATTGTTTCTCTGCCTTTTTTTTTTTCTTTACTGTAATATTTGTATGGTCTCAAATCATCCTTTCAAGAAGAATTATGTGCTCAAGGTAATCACAGAATGGCTTGGGTTGAAAGGAATCATAAACATCATCAAGTTCCAATGTGCCGGCCATGAGCAGGCACACCTTTCACCAGGTCAGGTTGCTGAGAGCTCCATCCAGCCTGGCCTTGAACACTGTCGGGGATGGGGTATTCACAACTTGACTGGACAACCTGTTCCAGTGCCTCCACTCTCACAGAACAAAATTTCTTCCAATATATCTAATCTAAACCTGCCTTCTTTCAGTTTGAATCCATTCCCCTTGTCCTGTCACTGCATGCTCTTGTAAAAGTCCCTCTCCAACTTTCTTGTAGGCTCTTCAGGTACCAGAAGGCTGCAATTAAGTCACTCTAAAGCTTTCTCTTTTCCTGATTTTCCTCATAGGAGAGGTGTTCCAGCCCTCTGGTCATTTTGGTGGCCTCCTCTGGACTCCCTCCAGCAGGTCCCTGTCCTTGCTGTGCTGTGACCCCAGAGCTGATGCAGCCCTGCAGGTGGGGTCTCAGCAGAGCAGAGCAGAGGGGCAGAATCCCCTCCCTGGCCCTGCTGCCCACACTGCTCTGGATGCAGCCCAGGACACGTTTGGCTCTCTGGGCTGGGAGTGCCCATGGCTGGGTCATGTCCAGCCTCTCAGCCACCAGCACCCCCAAGGCCTTCTGGGCAGGGCTGCTGTGATCTGTCCATCCCCAGCCTGTGCTGCTACCAGGGCTGCTCTGACCCAGGTGCAGCACCTCACACAGTGGCCTTGTTAAGCCTCATGAGATTCCCATGGGCCCTCTCCTAGAGTTTGTCCAGGTCCCTCTGGATGGTATCAGGTGCATTCAACTTGGTGTCACCTGCAAATTTGCTGATGGTGCACTTGATCCTTCTGTCTATGTCATTAATGAAGATACTAGACCACACTGGTCCCGGTATAGACCTTGAGGGACATCACTTGTCTCTGATGTCCATTGGAACTGAGCCATTGACCATGACCCTCTGGTTGTGACCCTCCAACCAATTCAAATCCACAGAAGGGTTCACCCATCAAATCCCTCTCTCCATTTTGGAGAGAATATTGTGAGGGACTGTGTCAAAGACTTTACTGAAGTTCAGGAAAATGATATCTGTAACCCTTCCCTTACCCACTGATGCAGTCACCCCATCACAGAAAGCTACTGGCTTGGTCAGACAGGACCTGCCCTTCCTGCAGCCATGCAACTACATCAGCCAACTCCCTCAGGACTCTGGGATGCATCTCCTTGGGTAAATTCATGTTCTTCAGGTGGTCACAAACCTCATTGTCTCCTCCCTCCTGGGAAGGACTTGGCTCTCCCAGACCTCATCCTGTTATCCATCCAGACAAGAGGTATGGGAAGAGTTTCCCATTGAAGACTAAGACAAAAGTTGCTAAGTACCTCAGCCTTCTCTTTGTCTGTTGTTACCAGTTCTCCAGTTTATCAGAGGGGGTACCCCTTCTTGGACCTTCTTTTTCTGGTTAATGTACCTGTAGAAGCCCTTCCTGTTATTCTTGTGTCCCTTGCCAGGTTCCAGTTTTGTCACCTTGGCCTTTCTCATCCCCTCCCTACACAACTTCGTGCTTCGTCTCTGAACTCTTCCTAGGGCACCTGTGCATTTGCTTCTTTCCCTTAACTTTGACCAGCAAGTTCCTACTCAGCCATGCTGGCCTCTTGCCCTCCTTGTCTGATTTCTTGCTCCTGGGGATTGCCAGCTCTCAAGCTCTGTGGAAGAGTTGCTTAAAGATCTGCCAGCTCTCTTCTACTCCCTTGTCCCTGAGGGCAGTCTGTCAGGGGATCCCACTAACTAGGTTCCCAAAGGACTGGAAGTCTGCTTTCCTAAAGTTCAAGAGCAGGACTTTTCCTCCTTACCCAGCCCCTATCCCCCAGGCCTGCGCACTCCCCCAGTGCACCACCCCTGCAGCCCAGGCTGCCTCCAGTCCTGGTGTCCCAGTCAGCTGCCTTGCACTGGTGACCAACAGATGCTGCAACACATTCCCTCTGCCAGGGCTGTCTGTCACCTGGCTCAGGAAGTTATCCTCCACACATTCCAGGAGTCTCCTGGATTGCCACAGCCCCCCGAGCCGCTTTCCCAACAGCTGCTGGGGTGGCTGAGTTCCTTCCCCCTGCAGGACAGGGCCCTCGGGCACAATGCCCCTGTGCTGGAGCGGGAAGGTTTGGTCAAGGGGCTCCCCTTGCAGACCCCAGCCAAAGCTTCCCTGGGCTGCCTCGGTCTCTGACTCCTACCCACAGCTTTCCACCTGCTCACAGATATAAGCTGTGAATGCAGAGATGATCAAAATCTTCAGTAGTACTAAATTATCTATTTTCAATTACTTTTATATCCCTTAATTTTTTCCTATGGTTTTCTTAAAACAGAATCAACTATACAGAATTGCAGTTACTCTGTATCAATAGAAAGTATTGCTCTTTGAGCATAAATATGACTATATGATATAAAGTAACGAGAATTGGGCCTTAACATGGAGTTCACGAACAGTAGAAAACTCTAGTAGTTCCATACCAGACTAATCAAGAACTTTCAAAACAGAGTGTGCACCTGTTCTGTGTAACTGGGAGCCAGTGAGACAGCTTGCATTTTGCATAAATAATAGAGCCTAAAGCTTTGTATTACAATAACACCTGGTTTTATTTGAGATTTGGCATCTTTGCCTTTTTCTTCTGCTGAGCATAATGAATCACATGAACAATCAAATGAAAATATTAGTAAAATCTTTTAAAATGTCACATAAGAAAAAAGTTCATTAGCAACAAAATGGGAATATTCTCATGAGTAAGTCAAAGTTATTAAACAAGCATGAAGAAAAGGGCTAAATTCAGTCACATAATTATGGGACACAAACCTTGGAATGAATTCAGAAGTACACATTCTCCCCCAGAATGTCTGCTGAGATCATTAGTGGACTATAAAAAGAGCTTAAACAGATACCAAAGAAAATTTTTTTGTAGGAACACTAACAGAAAATTCCTTCACTTCAAATGGTGAAATTGGTATCTGTGTATGGAAGACCTCAAGATTTTCTATCCTTCTGTCCTATGTATGCTTTTATGAGGTGAAAACCAGATGGTCTGGTGGCCGATGCATACGTGAGACTTTCATCAAACACATGAAACGCTTAGTCATTAGGTGCTTCAAGGAAAAGGCATTCTCCCAATACAAAACCAAGTAATTTACTTCAATTTAGTGATTCCATTCTTCCACTGACCACTAAACTGCGAAGTCTGAGAACTGCACTTTGGGATATGGATTAGTGGTGGCCATGGCAGTTAGGTTTGCAGTTGGACTCGATGGTCTTTTTCAACCTCAATGATTCTTTGATTCTGTGATTACTTGAAGTAGTTCAGGAGTTAGAAAAACAGAGTAAGGTGTCAGCCTCACCTTGCATCCTAATTATGAATTTGAAATAGTGGACATTGCTGAGAAGGATTAATATAGATTTTGGCATTGAGTCTAAATGACTTCAAGGAAGTTCCTACAAATGGTTTCAAGTATATTATTTTGATTTTTGGCAAACAGCCAGTACTCCAGAGACCTCTGAAGTGAAAACACACTGTACCCTACTGGCCATATTGTATAATCTTACAGTTAGATTTATACAAAAACATCTCCTGCATATTGGTTCCTTTCAACAGAAGCATCTAGCTCAAATTTTTCCCCAGAAAAGGACAGCGCCTGTGGGACAAGTGTATAACACTTCTACACAGTATTACCCACAAGCCAAAGTGAATTCTGCCTTTAATTCACTATATTCAAAATATAATACAGGTATTTATAAATGCCAAAATGTAAATTACATCTTTACCACCTTCATACAAGTATATTTAAATCTTGTTCACTACATTGTTGTTGTGAATGCAATGTTGTTGAAGAATGCAACACTTTATTCTGGGTTCTATCAGGATGATCCTGATGCACAGTAGACCACTCACAAGGACAAAAACCTGAAATAAGCACTGAACTCACTGCACGTAGACATCTGTTTCAGCACTTCCTCAATGCAGGAGAAGAATCTCTGTGTGTACCACACTACATCTCTTATACATAATATTGATGTGCCAATTTTCTCCAAGTTTTATTTAATTATACACCTAATATTTTAACCTAAACAAATCCATAGTCCTTAGACTGCAAAAAATTACAGCTGACCTGAGGCTATGATAACATAGTTTTTCTGTGTTTTGTTTTCCTTAAGCTTTGTTTTCCATCCTTAAAAAGCAAGGAAAAAAATCCTGCACTAGTTAGTAGTCTGTTAAGCAATGAAGAGGTTTATGTATACCTGATTACCTTTAGTTTATTTGTTAAAATTTAAAAGCACTATTTTTTTGACTCAGAAACAAAATTTGTGGTTTCAAATGACATCCTTCACAACGACATTTCTTTTCACACTCGTAAGAAGAAACACCACTCAATCCCATCCACACTGCTCAGAACAATGCAAGCAACACCAAGCTCAGCATGCTGCTGTCAACAACCTCACCCCTTGGATGTCTCTAATGAAGGCTCCACTGTACAGACACAGACACTGAACGTAGGCAGTAGCTGTGGCCCTGGTCAAAGCCTTTAAGTATGTGGACGACTGACAGCAAATTAGGTAGCTAACTTTTTCTCATCTACTTTTGCAATTATTTTGGTCCTACAATGTAGAGTATTACTATTACTATTGTCTAAGACTGCCACAGA